>PVJI01003134.1:0-113019 GCA_004026765.1 Micronycteris hirsuta
TGAATGAGATAGAATGTGCTGTGTCAGCGTGTCCTTACATGGTGTGAACCAAATTTGTTTCAAATACGTGATGAATTCTGCTGCTGTTTTTTCAAAAGTCTTTTTGGCTTTTTCTGAATGAAAGACCTTGGGGGTTATGCATGTATTTTATGTTGTTAGAACTTATTTTAAGATGTCATTATAGTTTAGCAAATCTAGTAATACCTTGAATCAGTTATAAAGATTTTACATAATTTTATTTCTTGAATTGTTAATTACTTTGAAATCTTCAGTACCTTGGGGAAATGTTTATCAAAGTATTGTGTCCCATCTAATATTTTGAAGAAATAATATTTTGTATTTTCAGTGACACTGGTATTAGAGGAAAAAGTATGTTGTTTATAGTTCTTATACTTTAAGTATGAATACTTACAAAGTTTTCAAATGTGTTTTGTTCCTCATTAATTTCTTGTGCTTTCTTTCATAAATGTTTCAGAAGATGACCTTCTTCTCTGATATAATTAGATATCTAACATCTTTATGTCTTCTGATTTCAAAGAACAAATTTTTTCATTTAATAATAATATATCCAACCTTTAATTGTAACTTACGGAATTTATGTTAAATACAATGTGCTATTAAATGATTAATTAAAAAATATTTATTTAGCCTTCCCATTAAGGAATTAGAAGGCAAACTGTCTATCGGTGGTAATAGTCATTAATATTAAGCTAGAACACTTATTTCGCCAAAAACTTAGGTTTGTTGCTAGAACTAGGATATGCGTTGGAAGGGGGAAGGACACCGCACAATTACATTGCTTGTTATTTAGAGACTTATTAGGCCTTTTTAAAGGCAATAAAAAGATTTTTTGTTATGTTAATGAGTTTATAATAAATGCTTTATCTGGCTACATACTGTAATTTATTTTTTGTAGGGGTACTGAAGATGCACTGTTAAAAAACCAAAGAAGGGCACAGCGATTACTTGAAGAAATTCATGCCATGAAGGTAAGGATTCGTGTGGGTGTATATATACCTGTGTTTCTCTTCCTCATCTCAGTCTGCCTTTTCTGTGTGTGTGTGTTACTTTCTGAATGTCATTGCAAGTTAACTAAGACTTATTTTATGAGTCTGTTTGGTGAAGAATGTAGCACATTTAGAAAATTGTAATATGTTTAAGCTTGCATTTTTTTTCTTTTTTTTTTTTACTGAATTTGTTAAAGTGCTAGACTAATTTGAGTCAAAACTATGCCAAACTAAACTCGTCTATGTTTAATAATGCCTCATGCCTAAGGTTTTTATTTTTACTGTAACTTCAGGCATGCAGTCTAAGTTCAGGAGTTAGCGTTCATGCTATTTGGTAATGCGGATAGGGATATTGGTGGCTGACATCATGCTTTGCCTATTGCCAGCTCAATAAATTTTTGTGTGGTGGTGTCAGCATTTTATTCAGCTCTGTAGTAACTCGAAATAAAATTAGTGTTGGACCAAAATGATCCATATTTTTGTTTCTTTCAGCCAGACTCTTCACTAGTATAATTTTTAGGTCTTCTCACTGCTCTTACTTTGTGGAAACTTTCATTTACCAAATGACATACTATTAAATGTCTGGGAGACTGTTTTATGGCAGAACTTAAAAACAACATTTGGTACTAGCAATTATCTTAATTGCAGGGTCATTTTGCATGTATGTTTGACTATTATATTTTGGTATAGCTTCCAAGTTTTCAGATAGATAAAAGAATGATTGAATTCTCTAAAAATGTTTTAATTGAGTTAGATTATCAAAGCCTCTCACCATTTTTTCCCTTTCGAAGGGATGGTAAAATATTTTATAGGTCAAAGTTATTTATCACCATTAATCTGAGTAGAAACAGATGTAGGACATGGTTTTTCTTTGGTGTGAGGTGTTTTTATGTGTTTACTTTTGTGTGGGGTTATTTTTATTCATAGGACTGCAAAATTTATGAAATCCATTTGATGTATCTTTTCTAAAGTTTTAATCCCCTTTTCTCCCCATTCAGTCAAAATACTCTATATTTGCCTCCTAATTGTCATTGTGTCACTTTGGATTACACATCATTTAGGCTTTTTCATATACCTTTTTTTCCTTATGAGATTCCTATGAGAAATACAATCTTTAGAGATTTTTGTTTTGAGGATAACTCTAAGATAGGAAGTTATTATATATTTCTTTGTGCCTTTCACTTGCTCTTAATCAAGGTCCTTACTGAATTATTACATTCCTTACCTAAATTATTCCCTGTAATTTCTTCTGAATAGTCGTTTTTGTAGTCCTAAATTATTCAGAGGCTTTGAGCAACTATATAATTGCTAATTTTATTTTTCCATGGCAAGGATACGTTATATATAATAGGCCTATGTGCACTGTATGAAGACTATGAAAACAAAAGACATTCATTAATCTTTAGAATTCTTCCCTTTTGTAACTCTCAGTAATGGATTTTAGTTAAAGTTAATCATAGAAAAATTGTCCTATTTGATCTGTGTGTGAAACTTGTTTCTTTTTATTCTTAAACTTCACCAGCAATAACAGATCAGACTCAGTGATGAAGTTCATAGGTTTACAGCGTTACTGTGTCACATCCGTAGTTTTTTGTTGTTTGTGTGTGTTATATAAGACCACAGTGGAATTATTGCCGCATAGAAAGCTAAAACGCATAGCCTATATAATCCTGGAATTCATAAAGTTAATATATATATATATATATTCCTTGAATTCATGGCAGTGGTTAAGGTAGATTGAACTGGGTGCTGTGAATTCAGCTTTTTTATAATGCTGTTTAAAAGCTGGATTAAATTTAAATATAAAAATCAGAAAAAAGGGGTAAGACTAAGTGTGCTTTCCTTACATGTCAAATTTTATTCCTCATTTATGATTCTTTTATGAAATTGGTCTACTTTTGTAAAATAAGCAAATGCATAGATCTTTTTTTTTAAGTGAAAGGTCATTTGTAATTTCTTAAAAAACTGTTTATCACGTGCATGGGAGTATCAAAGAAATAGTCACAGAACAGAAAACTCACAGTCTCAATTCAATTTGAAGAAAAACCTCTACTTATTTGTTTTTCCAGATGAATTTTTTCCTTGGCTCATATACCACTACATTTTTATAGTCTTGTTCATGACATACTGTCCTATACTTGCTTTCTATGATAATAGGGTATTTTGTTACAAGATGACTTCCTTAAGGGGAAAACCTGAGATATTTTTAGAAATGGGAGTTTGTTTTTTCTGGCCCAGAAAAATGGCGGGGTCGGGGGCTGATCTTTATGATACTATAAAATCATGGGTTCTAATTTTATAGACTGTAACGCATGAATACCAACTCTGCTCCTTTTCTAATAGTATTCCTGTTTTTAACTCTGATACTCGTATAAATTCTGGCTTCTGAAACAGGTCTTTTTTTGGAAATTAAAATAGCTAATCAACTTTTACAGATGACTAAATTATTTAGGTAGAGAAGGAGATAGTAAAATTAAGGCAGACAGTGAAATTAATATAAATATACAAGAAATCCCTCCCTTAGTAATAAAGTTAACAAATACGTCTAGCTTTTACTGAGTATTTACTATGAGCCAGGTGCTTTCTTGTTAGTATTTTTGTATGAGGGCTTAAAAAGAAATTTGCCATAAGATAAAAGATGCCTTATTTATCCAGTGTTTTATATTCATTACCTGTTGAGGTAGATATCATTATTTTCATCTTACAGAATAGCAAACCATGGCTTAAAGAAGCTAATCAATTTGCCCATGGTCAAATAGGTGTTAGGCTTCATAACTGGTTATAAAGCTAATGGCCTTGGACATTTTACTGTACTGCTTCAGTAAAATCAGAACTTCTGAAATATGTCTATATTCCACTCTCCTAGAGATTGGATGAGGTAATACAATAAACATGGTGTGTGTCCTCTATGAAAAAAAGGCCCAGCGGAGATGTGCAACATGTTTTCAGATTCTTTGATTCCTCGTACCTAAATACATAAACCCAGTTAACTGCCTGCTTTCTGTTAACTTTCTTCTCCCTGAGGCCGTTACTTTTCCCTATACTGAGTATTGCTATACAATGAGAACTTGAATATTATTCTGTGAGACCTTGGTCTGCCCTCTACTCTTTATTTTAAAACTCTCCTTTTGTTTTCATTCTTTTCTAATTTTACATTCTCAGTTCTTTATTATTACAAGCATCCTTTAAGCTTCCATCAACTGTTAGGATCGTCTTGTCTCATGTTCTTCCATGGCCTCTTTCCAAGTGGTTATCGATGGATCACAAATAGGAAAAGTGGTGTAGATTATGATCTGTGGAGGTATTGTATAAAATCAAGTAAACTATTATATCATCAAAATAACCTAATAACTAAAACACATCTGAGTTTCATCACCACAACTCTATAAAATGGGCACAATCTTATTTCAGTAGACTTTTTTTTTTTAATTAATTTATTTATTTTTAGAGAGAAGGGAAGGCAGGGAGAAAGAGAGGAGAGAAACATCAATGTGTGGTTGCCTCTCATGCACCCCCTACTGAGGACCTGGCCCAGGCATGTGCCCTGACTGGGAATCAAACTGGTGACCCTTTGGTTTTCAGGCCAGTGCTCAATCCACTGAGCCACACCAGCCAGGGCTCAGTGGACTTGTTTAGAATAGTTCTAGGCTGCATATCCCTTGTATTATAGGCTTGTCATATACAAGGGGGAGACCCCCAATAACCCAGAATTATCTTCTGAAGGGCTGGCCCCTTGTTGTAAACACTTCCCCCGCTAGGTGAGTATTCTAGGAACCATCTGTATCAGAGTACCAGCTGGCATTGTTGTGAGAGGCTGCATTCGGCTTAAGTGAATTTTTTTTTTTTGACAATTCTTTCAATACATTTGTCCATTTCATGATGGGTGATTTATAAGCATACCTGTCCACACCATGCTGAATGTTCAGCAGTTTTTGAGCAAACACGGCATGACCATCTGCCTCACCCTCCCTAATCAGCTGATCTTGCTCTGAGCGATTTCTTTTTTGTTTTGTTTCCCTGGATGAAAAAAGTCCTAAAAACATGTTTTGCCGATGTGAAAGCAGTAAAACAAAAAATGGCAGAAGCACTGAAAACATGAAAATCGAGTTCAAAAACTGTTTTAAACAGTGGAAAAAACATCTCAATTGGTGTATTGCATCAGATGAAGAGTACTTTGTAGGTAAAAGAAGTTTAAACATGTAAGAATAAATACACAATTTTTCATAAATAAATTCTGGGTGTTCTTTGGGTCCCCCCTCGTATATCATATATATGTTCTGTGATATTTCGGTTTCATATACTTTTTAAAAAATTATTGCAATTTTCTCTGTAATTTTACGTACTGTGATTTTGTTAGTTTCTTTTTCATACGAGTACTTAAAAAGAAGTTTGCCATGTTGGTAAAACATGCCTCATTTGGCCCGGCTGGTGTAGCTCAGTGGATTGAGCGCGGGCTGGGAACCAGATGGTCCCAGTTCGATTCCCAGTCGGGGCACATGCCTGAGTTGCGGGCCAGGTCCCCAGTGAGGGCCATGTGAGAGGCAACCATACATTGCTCTTTCTCCCTCCCTTCTCCTCTCTCTGAAAATAAATAATTTTTTTTTTAAAGATTTTATTTATTTATTTTTAGAGAGAGGGGAAGGGAGGGAGACAGAGAAGGAGAGAAACAGCAATGTATTGTTCCTCCTCACATGGCCCTCACGGGGGACCTGGCCTGCATTGAGGCATGTGCCCTGACTGGGAATCGAACCGGGACCCTTTGGTTCCCAGCCCGCGCTCAATCCACTGAGCTACACCAGCCGGGGCTGAAAATAAATAAATTTTTAAAAAATGTTAAAAAAACATGCCTCATTTATCCTGTAAGTGTACTGTATCAATTGCATCAAATTAACATTTGATTCACTTATTCTACGAAAGTCATAGTGTTAGTAGTATTGTTAATCAAGATTATAATTATTTTTGAGTTTCATCTTTCATTTGTAAGCTAACACAAAGAATTATATTATTAGCCCTGGCTGGTGTAGCTCAGTGGATTGAGTGCCAATCTGCAAACTACAGGATGGCTGGTTCGATTCCCAGTCAGAGCAAATGCCTGAGTTGCAGGCCAGGTTCCCAGTAGGGGCGTGTGAGAGGCAACCACACATTGATGTTTCTCTCCCTCTCTTTCTCCCTCCCCTTCCCTCTCTAAAAATAAATATATCTTTAAAGAAAAAGAATTATATTATCAAATCAGTCTCACATATTACAGATACTACTTACAATTCACTTTTTGATATTTTCAAGGATACATGCAATCAGGAGGCACAGGTGAAGCAAGGAGAGATCTGGGAACTATGTGAATCCACAGGTCCTTCTTTTCTACATCAGACATGCACTTTCTGTCCTGGAGTAGATGAGATCTCTAAATAGGAAGTGTAGTTATTACCTCATAGCAGAGAGCACTTAGAATTTGAAATTCTTCCATTCTGTACCCCAAGGTCCTGTAGCTTACATAATGCTCTCCAGTGTGCCATGCCTTAGAAGTCCTTGGATTCTGAGTTTGTTTACTGTAAGCTTTCTTAACAAGGGGATGTCCTGCCAAGAGCATTCTTCAGATAAGGACTTTCCTTCTAACAAAAATATTAGTATGTTTACCAGGAGGACCAGTTATCAGCATATTAACAGGTAGATTAAACTCCATCACCCACTTGTCCCTGAGTTTTCTCCTGGTGAAGGAAGTGATTGCATCCCAGGACAGCTGTTTTAATTTTTTCCTTCTCTTATGTGTAATAGCCTTCCTTTGGCTTTTTTTTGTTTGTGTATCCCTCCAATGGTTTGGAAAATACTTTAAACTTAGAAATGACACTGCTACAAATAGTGATAATGCGTTGTAATACATCTAGTTTGTCCCTTTACTAGTGATGATGCTGAGTTCCAGTCACTTGGTTTAGATGTTGTCTGCCAGATTTCTCCATTTTAAAGGCACTTTTCTGTTTGCAATTATGAAGTAATGTGTGAGATGATAATTTTGAGATTGAATATCCTGTAGTCTTTCACCCAGTGACTGATGCTCTATGGCTTAAGCAGTTAATCGTTTCTGCTTCACTGCTGGGATTTTTTTTTTATTTCTCTGATAAGATTTTAATTCGTTGAGAGGTTTGTTTTCCATTATTGAAGACAGTGCTAATAGTGATTTTTGCTTGTGGAGAGGAAAAATGTTTCTATTTTTTGTTTCTTCATATGCTGGGTAATTTTATATTGTACTTTGGACATTATTCTGGGTTTGGTTGTTTTTCTCCAGTGAACAGTTATTTCAGCAGTTAATTTTTGTGTCTGGCTTTAACTTCAAACCAGATAGAGAATAGACTGACAGCTGTCAAAGGGGAGAGGGTTGCAGGACTCTTTGAAAAAGGTGAAAAGATTAAGCAAAAAAAGGAAAAACTCATTGACACAATCAACAGTATGGTGGTTATCAGAAGGAAGGGAGGTAGGGGGAGGTAGAAGAGGGTAAAGGAGGCATATGGTGATGGAAAGAGACTTGACCTGGGGTTGTGAACACACAATACAGTGTACAGATGATGTATTATAGAATGGTATACCTGAAACCTATATTATTTTATTAATGACTGTCATCCCAATAAATTAAATTTAAAAAAACAACAACATATGTTTGGACTCCAGCCCTCATTCATGTTTGTTTTTTTTTAGTGAGCTGCTTTGAATCTGTTTCTTACCTAAGTGACTCAGGTTTAGAGGTTCCCTATACGGTTCTTTCTCCTGCTCTCCGTGCATAAGGTCATTGGCTTCACTCTTCAACAGGTTCTGCTACCACTGCTCCTGAACTCTGCAGTTAGCCTTAGGCTACATACACTCTGAAGAGTTGGTGACTTATTTTGTACCTTTGCATCTTCTTCATAAGCTTAGACTCCCAGTCAGAGTCTGTCTTCTTCCATTTTCTCTCCTTTATCTTCAAGTGGGCTTTTTTTATAGGTGCGTCCAGGTATTATGGTTTGGTTGTTTTGGGGGAGTAGAGTGGGGAGGAACCTAATATCTATTAGTGTTTTAGTCTGTCATACCCAGAGATGGAGGTAGCCAGTGTTGCAAGAAACTGTAAGTATCTAAGAAAGATGCTGGGCACCTCAAGGCACTGTAAACTTAGGACTTAGTGACTTGGGATAGGTAAATGAGGAAATACTGCTAGTGAAGGTGAAAAAGAACCAAGAGTGTATGGTACCTAGGAAACCAAGGGAAAAGACTTTCAAGAAAGGAATGATGAACTAGGTGGTTTTGTTGATGATGTTGCTTTTGTTTTAAAATTAGCAATATTATTTTCAAACTGTGAACTCATTAGGTCATAATTATTGATACATTTTTCAAGTCGTAGTTCCTCAGAGGTTTAGCTTACCTGACAGAACTGTGCTGTTAAAACCAAAAATTTTTCTGTTTGCACTCATGTGATCCTACGTATGCCTTCTCTCCTTTTCCCCCCTGCCCATCTTGATTCTTATGTGTAAAAAGATGTTTAAATCTCTAAAGTCTGAAATTGTGTTCACAGTCATATTTTCTTCCTTAGGTCCGAAACCTAGAATCCGCATACAATGGTCCAAGTGTAGAAGAGGCATAAAGTTGACCTTTCTTGCTTATGTTCCGTACTCCTTGAACACTTTACGGTCTTTTATGGCTACAGGGGCTGCAGTAATGAATACTGTAATGTATGAATTCTCTTTTATAAATCTGCAGTTTATTTAATTATTTTGCTCTAATGCATTACAAAAACCAAGTAACAAATAATTTTTTGGCTCCTTTAGGTAGCCTTAAAGATCCCCAATAACAAACTTTCAACTTAGGATAGTATTTTTACTAAGAGGGAACTAAATAACAGACTTCTCTAGAAGAGTTTAGGCAGTGCAGGTACCAATGAGAATGGTTCTGTCTGCAGGACCATTTAACTCTTTTTTTTCTACTTGTCCCATCACATTTTTTCTCTATTTGTTTGCTTTTTTCCCTACTTGTCCCATCACATTTTTTCTGTATAGTTACTGGTAATACCTCTCCCAGTGGACACTTTATTAAATAGATAACTGATACGTAATTTTATAAACTGAGCAATGTAAAAATTTTTTTATTGATTTTATAGAAAGGAAAAGAAGGAGGAAGGGAGGGAAAGAGAGAAAGAAAGATCGATTTGTCGTTGTGGTTATTTGTGCTTTCATTAGTTGATTCTTGTTTGTGCCCCGACCAGGGATCAAACCTGCAACCTTTGTGTTCCAGGACAGTGTTCTGACCAACTATAAGCTACCTGGTTGGGCCAAACAATGTAAAATGTAATGGCTACTGTACTGAATGAGACCAGAAAAATATCTGTTGAACAGGGTGTTGCTTTGTGTTCAGGCAGTCTTATTCACTCTTGGTGGACTTAAAAATTGCTTTACCCTTTACACACAGACATTGGGCAACATGTTAAAATTGACTGAGTATTTCTACCTTTAAGAATATATTCTATCAAAAAATACTTAAAGCATAAGGATAGATGAGAATATTTATAGAAACAATACTGAAAAATTACACACTGTGCTGAATGTTATCCTTTAAAAAGTTTTTTTAGAAATTACTAAGTTATAGGTCATAAAATCAAATGTAGAGAAAATGAAATAAGACAGGTGACTATGTGTCTACTTTAGAGTTTTGGGGTTTTTTTTTTTTAGATTTTTATTTATTTTTAGAGAGAGGGGGAGGGAGAGAGAGAGGGAGAGAAACATCAATGTGTGGTTGCCCCTCATGCGCTCCCTACTGAGGACCTGGCCTGCAACCCAGGCATGTGTCCTGACTGGGAATCAACTGGTGGCCCTTGGCTTCTTAGGCTGGTGCTCAATCCATTGAGCCACACCAGCCAGGGCTAGAGTTATTTTTATTTTATGTATTTACTTAATGTTTTTACATACATGTACATATGTATTCATGTAGAAAATTTAAAGAATTTTAAAGCAACATGGATTAGGAAATTTCCTTCTTAACATAATATTCATTGTGCAGCAAAAATGTTATAGAAGGAAGAAATTCTATGTCCATAATGTGTGGGGTGTGCATGTACACATGTGCGTGATTGTGCATAGTGCATTTTTATATTGTAAGAATATTGAAAATCTAAATGTGTGTTGCTCTTTGATGTTTTACAATAATTTTCTTTTATCCTCACCTGAGGACATGCTTATTGATTTTTAGACAGAGGGGGAGGGAGGGAGAAAGAGAACAAGAGAAACAGTGGTATGAGAGAGAAACATTAATTGGTTGCCTCTCACATACACTCCTGTTGTGGAGCCAACTCACAACCCAGGCATGTGCCCTCACTTGGAATTGAACCTGTGACACTTTGGTCCATGTAACAGTGCTTCAACTAACCAAGCCACACCATCCAGGGCTACACTAATTTTTAATAATGCTAATCTTTTTAATGTATATTTCTGGAGGATTAGAATGTAGCTGAATGTGAAAATGAGAGAAAACTTTGTATATCAATTAGTCCCAGACTTGTGCTTTCTGAATACTGTGAGAGGAGTGAATGGTACTGTTAATCCACAGAGTTAGCAAGAAAATAACTGCTAAAGTTTAAAAATTGAATAAAACTGTTTTTGTACTTGACAGTTTAAAATTTTCAGCCGTACGACTATAATGGTGAACTGGGTTAATCGTTTGTTAAAGCCTTTAGAGCAGTGGAAAGTGGAAGAAGGTATGAGGGGGATAAATTGTAATGGAAAACTATACAATGAAAAAAGTGGAATGAGTATGAATTAAAACTGAGTTACAAGTCTTAGAATTCAGGTATAATTAAGGTTATGAACGTTGACCTCTGTAGGTTTTAGTTTCTTCATAAAATCAAGATGATTCTTCAGTAGATTATCTTTTAAAAAGTCCTTTGCTCCCAGGTCCTATTCTTTTAATCTCAGTTATTTGTAGTTTACTACCTTTGCTGTCTTGCTCCTTTAGTCATGTTCAAAAATACAAAATAGTACTTTTGTTTTGGAATTTATTTTTATAAAGCAGTAGTTGACATGTTTTTACATATCATTATAATAATACTTATACCACTTAAGTCCTGATTTACTAAATCAGCAGTTTTTATATATTGTGCCCTTGATAGGATAAGGAACTTCCTAGATGTTTACCTTTTAAACATCTAACCTTTTATAATAATGATGATTTCTTTAGATATGGTTATCCCCTTTGCCTTAATAAAAAGGCAGATATATTTTGGTATTTAAAAAATGACATATAGTGAAACTTTCTAAAAAATTTTATAGGTCTGTGTTTCTTCACAAAGTCACCCCAGACCGATAGTTTGTTCTCACTGGTCCCGGAGGAAGAGTTCCTTTCTCCTTTTCCTAGGCAGGGCCAGTCCGTGTTAATGTGCTGTGTCCCTTCCTTTTTCTTCCTTTACTGTGTACGCCTTATTTCACTTACAGCTTCAGGCTCTGCCCCATCTGGATGTTTGTCAGCTAATCAGCTCATTTACTTTACACCTTAACACCCATCATCATCCTTTAACTGCCTCCCACCTCTTCCTTTCCCCTTCCGATCATGTAGCATCTTTACCTTTGCTCGGGCAGCCATTGTTCTCACCACCTCCTCACTTGCCATTCCCTCAGCGAACGGCCCAGTTTAGCGATCTTCCTGTTTATCAGTTTCCTCGAATAAGAGTGACACTGACTCTTATATGCTGGTGCCCCCCTTAAATTCTTTATCTTCTCCCTTTATACTCTCTAACATGGCTATTTGTATTCCGGACACTATAATCTCTCTGATAAAAAAAAAAAACCTTTGCTGTGAGATCTGCACTCTTATATTCAGCTCCATTCAGGGTGTCCAGGTGCTCACAAAACCTAATACTTTACATGATTCACTGAGCTAAATTAAAAAGTGTGGGTTAAGATTGTGGGGTTTCTTATGAAGCCTAGGATAAGCATTGAATTTTAACCTCAGCTGGGGTGGGAATCAGAATGGGGAAATCTCTCAGAAACTCAGCTCGTTCCCTATGTGTGTTTCTTTCCTGCCCCTTTTCCCTCCATTTGGTGCTTCATCATCTCCCTACCCTGACCAATCTGCTCTCTCTCACTCCCCTTCTCCCTGGCTCTCCAAACAGCTTTCATTCCTTACATATGTCCAGGGACCATACAGTGGCAACATCAGCTCTGGAAGTTTTGTGACTTCTGCTCATGGGAAGATCCCACACTGACTCAAGTTCTGGGCGGTCTCAGGTCAGATGTCCACCACTGATCTACATCTAGTCAGCTGTGGCATTAGGGTAAGAGGGGACAGGCTGATGGGTTGTAAGGTTAAGAAAAGAAGGTGGGTGAGCAGATGTTACAAAAAATGTCAGTATCTGAATGTCGATTCTAACATGTTGTAACTTACCATCCACACTCTAATCAGATGTTCTTTTCTGTTCCTGATTTTGCTTTTAACACTATGATTCATCTAGTTTCCTAAGCCAGAAGTAGGAATCGTTTTTAATTCCCTTCTGATGCGGACACCGGCCTGCAGTGTCCGCGGCGTCATGGCTGAGACATGAGACAAATTCACATGGACTACCAAGTCCTGTGGAGGAAAAGCGAAGGCATGGCCACTCTCTGAGTGAGAGAGAGCCAGCTCACAATCTCTGCCTGGACAGGCTTTTAATGTTTTTCTGGACACATTACATTGAGGGTAGTTTTCATTGACTATGCATAGGATCACTGTGCATAGTCACTGTGCACAGATAACAAGGGAGAGGATGTTGCTAATTAATTACATGAAGAAAGGAGGATATTTGCAAATGTAAAGGAGAAAGTAGTTGAACTGGTTACACTTGTCCTTGGAAGGTTTTAGCGTGGATTTTAGGAAGTTGCAATAAGCCCTTGCTGCCTCAATTCAGGGTGAGGGATTTTAGCAAAAAGCAAGTACAATGCAGGCCTGATTTCCCACAGGAGAACCTCTCCGTGGGCATGGGTCCTGTGTTGCTCTCCACTGGTCCCTCCGAGTGGGAGCTGGGCCCACACCGCCCAGAGTGGTCTCCCGTACCCTTCTCCCTTAGCTACTTCAGCTACTTTCTATTGCCATATCTTGTCCTTCACCGAGATCTGTTATTTTTATCTTCTATATATGTAACCACTTCTTAGTTCAGGTTCTTATTATTTCTCACTCTGGTCTTACCACCCTTCAAATCACTTTCTGCACTGTAGCTAGTAACCTTTCTAAAATGGAAATTTGATCATGATTCGGTCCTGTAAGGTACACAAGACCTTTTGTAGTCTGTACTCCAGCCACCTTTCTTCTCAGTTATGACATCTGCCTGTCCCATGCTTCTGTACCAGCTGTAGTGAAGTTCAGACATAGCAATCTGTATTTCAACTTGGAGAATGCTTTTTATGTATAGCACATCTCTCCCATCTGAATAAAGACTTACACATACTTCAAACCTTTGGTTCAATTCTTACGTTACTCACTCTAGGAAACTTTTCTCCGACCTCACCAGTTTGACCCCAGAAGAATTATTCACCACATCTTGTAAACAGCCCCTTTACCGTTGTATATTTTTACTCACATGTTGTATGGATCAGCTGTCGTGAACTGCCTGCTACCGACAGAGGCTTTCTTAAGAAAACAGGTCGTTTTACTCAGTTCTTTGTCTCCAGCACCTAGTAACATGTCGGGTATACAGTGAATGACGCTGCCTGGCTAGCCGAGTGCCATTCAATGCGAAATTTCTTTCTTCTATTGGCGTATGGAGAATACTGAGGTTGCTCTGAGACTCAGAAGATAAGTAGACTGTTACTGAACTCTTACTAATAAAAGCCTATAACCAGAGTCATTTTTGGTTTTTGTTGTTTTTAATGTTAAGCGTCAGAAATGGAAGAATGGGTGGGCTCATTTTACAGTCACCTTTGCCAGTTCTCTAAGGTAACAACTTCTAATTCAGTTTTTAGAAAGGGAATTATATTGCCTTCTTAGGCAGAGCAAGATGCCCTGACTTAATATCCTTTTATACTCAGCTTGTGACATTTGAAATGATAAACAAGTAAGTCAATAGTGGTATTTTTAAAAGACCATTATCATATACACTGCTTCTCTCAGACACATGCAACAATATTTAGAAACAGATCATCCTGTTGGAATTCTGGTTTGCTTCCTGGCATGTGGATTCTACTGCTTTAAGCCAGTATTTTGAATAAGTCCTGTAACCTTTAGCATTGTTGCATTTTTAGTATGTAGGGGTCATGTTTTTACTGTAGCTGTGTTTATATAAAGATGTTGTATCAAATCTATGGTGGCCTTAAAATGTTTTTATCTTTTAAGTAAGACTGGTTGTGGCAAATAAAAGTGATAAGCATTCCCTGTTTTTGAACCTGCTTGGTTCTATTTGAAAACAAAGGAAAATTTAGGTCCTTGTTGACAAAAGTGATGAAAATGCCATTACCATTTACTGAGTCATTATACACACCTAATTTTAAAATAAAAAACTGATTTTGGAATTGCTTCAGTTCAGATAAGCCTACTTCAGAGGCTCCTGAGTGTGTAAACAGGATTTAGGGGTAGGAAATAAGAAAGGATTATCAAATGAACTTTTGGTCAGAAGTGTTCTTTATTTCCTTTTGTTTTATTTTGATTTGATTTTTTTTTTAAGTTTTGTAACTCTGCAAATTGAACTTACAACCTTGGCAGAATGTCATTACTAATTGTGCAAGTATCCAAAGCCCTTTTCAACTGTTAATTCAAAAACTTTGGACAGCCAATACTGCTATCATAATGTCAGTGTGAAACAGTGTGGTGACTGAGGAAAGAGGCAAGTGTTACAACACAGTTTGTTTGAAGCACACGATGGGAGACGTAGAATCCTAGAGATAAACAGCAATGAGAACAATAGATAACTGGTCTAGGAAATGGGGTTTTCTTTTTTGTTCACCTGGAAATTCCTCTGAATTTTGGGTTAAACAGAGATACATTACTTTTAAATATTTATACTTATTAGCATGCCCACCTAGTTTACATTGTTAGATTCCTGTTGCATTCTTTTTTCCTATATGTTAGAATAACTGATGTTAGTATTTTGTTACTCAGTGTATTAATATTTTGTGATAAGAGAAACTCAATAGTTTATTTTTTCTTAAGTATGAAGAATTTTATTCTGTTTTCTCTACATGCCACTGTTATAAAAATTCTATAATCAAAATGTATATTTCACTTATATTCTCCTCTTTCTTCTGTATAAAAACTAACCAAACCCTTTAAAAGGTCTATAAGGTAAGAAGGTAAGGAGAGAAATCTTCACTTTTTTAATTCTTAATTTCTGTTGAAACTCAGTATATTAAAGTAGAACTTGTGGGTTTTGGTTGTAGTTAATAATTATGTTTTTTACAGTCTAAGATAGCATCCCATTTTATTAATGATTGTGTATCTTCTTTTTTTAAATTATATTTTATAGATTATGCTATTACAGTTGTCCTGATTTTTTCCCCTTTGCCCCCCTCCACCCAGCAGGAACCACCCCCTCAGGCAGTCCGCACACTGTTGTTCCTGTCCATGAGTCCTGTGTATAAGTTCTTTGGCTACTCCATTTCCTATACTGTACTTTACATCCCCATGGCTATTCTGTAACTACCTATTTGTACTTCTTAATCCCCTCACTTCTTCACACATTCTCCACTTCTCCCCTCCCATCTGGCAACCTTCTGGTAACTAACTTGTTTTCTCTTGCTTTTAGGAATCTCTCATTATCTTTAACCTTTGTCCTTTTAATAATGATGTGTCTTGGAGTGGGCTTCTTTGCATCCATCATAATTGGGACTCTCTGTGCTTCCTGGACTTGCATGTCTGTTTCCTTCACCAAATTAGGGAAGTTTTCTTTCACTTTTTTTTCAAATAGATTTCCAATTTCTTGCTCTTTCTCTTCTCCTTCTGGCACCTCTATGAGGCGAATGTTGGACCTCTTAAAGTTTTCCCAGAGGCTGTTTATACTATCCTCATTTTTTTGGATTCTTTTTCTTGTTCGGATTGGTTGTTTTTTGCTTCCTTATGTTCTAAATCATTGATACGATTCTCGGCTTCATGCGCTCTACTGTTTCCCTGTAAATTGTTCTTTACTTCAATTAGTGTATCCTTCGTTTCTGACTGGGTCTTTTTTATGCTGTTGAGGTCCTCACTAAGGTCCTTGAGCATCCTTATAGCAAGTGTTTTGAACTCTCCATCTAATAGATTGCTTAACTCCATTTTGTTTAGCCCTTTTTCTAGAGTTTTGATCTGTTCTTTAATTTGGGCTTTGTCTCTTCACTTTGGCAGCCTCCCTGTGTTTGTTTCTGTGTATTAGGTAGAGCTATTTGACTCCTTGTCTTGGTAGCGTAGTCTAATGTAATAGGTGTCCTATAGGTTCCAGTGGCACAGTCTCCCCTATCTCCCAAGCTGGGTACTCGAGATGCACCCATTGTGTGGGCTAAGTACACCCTCCTGTTGTTTTGGAGCCTTTGTTGCTGTTGGCAGATCAGTGGGATGGATTTACCCAGGCCAGTCAGCTGCAAGGATTGGCTGTGACCACAGACCACCAACCTCCGCCCTCTGTGAAGGATCAGCTCTGCAGGGGCAGGGTGGTGGTCCTCCGACGTGGTCTATAGCTGTCCACTGTGTGCATTGGCCCTTGGGGTTTCCTGGGTTGTGCAGATCAAGGTCAGCCCTGACCTGTGTTTCACTTGGTACGCCTTGCTGAGCTGTAAAGCAATCTGAGATGGCTGCTACTTGTGCTGGGCTTAGAGATTCCCAGATGAAGCCAAACTGTGACTCTAATCTGGCTGCTTCTAGGGCTCACTGAAGCTAGCGGTTGCTTGTTTGATAGGATTTAGAAGATATCCCCAGCCATTCTTAGGAAAAAGCAGTTGGAGTGATCTGGTGAGTTGGGTAGGGTAGAGCCTCTGGATCTCCAAGGTGGGTCCACAGTGTTAGTCAGGTTGATGGGGTTTGGTATGGCACCAGCCTACCAGCTCTGTGGGGGGAGGGCTCAGCAAAGGGACAATGGCCTCTGCTCACCCTGATGCCAGAAACACTGTCTCTCCCTGTATACTACTGGTGCCCCTGCAAGCTGCTGCCTCAGCGCTGGAGCTCAGAGAGAGTGAGTCTGAGTAGGTGAGTCCCTGTGTGGATTCCCCGGGGGGAACTGCTTAGGGCCCTAGTAGACTCCCCAACTGACTCAATCCCCGCTGGTTTTCGCCACCAGAACTTTTAGAGACTTACCTCCTAGCCCCCAAATCCTAGGCTGTGGGTCTGGGACCCTGCACTCCCAATATATCCCTCTCAATTTTTTTATCCGCGTGGGTGTGGGGCCAGCTCGTTCTGCGTCTGCACCCCTCCGATCAGTCTGGATGGATGGATGTGGTTTCTTCAGTTCTTCAGTTGTCAGACTTTCGTTCAACTCCATGTTCCTGAGTGATGGTTGTTTTATATTTTAGTTGTAATTTTCATGTGGTTATGTGAAAAGATGAGCTATGTCTGCCTTCATTGCTATCTGACCAGAAGTTCCTATCATATATTTTCTTAAGACCCATAAAATTTGCAACCGGAAAAAATTACAAATGAAAAAAAAGATGACATTTCAAGAACAGCTATTGTAAATTCTATATTATATTTTCAGGTTGGTTAAATAAATTTTAATTTAGAACCTACTATGTGTGTAGATGAATAGATTTCTGCTGTCAGGGAACATACTGTTCTCTGAGAAATACACATATGAGTCTGTGATATATACTATACCAGTATTATAATCAGTTTCAGGAACCTAGAGAAGGGATCGATTAATTTAATTACTTACCGAATTTAGGGAAGACCTTACAGAATAGGGGCACTGAATTGGAACTTGAACAATAAATATGATTCTGCTTTGGAAAAGGAGTCTAGATAAATAGAGCATAGAGCGCACCGCAAAAAAAGCATGCAGGTCTGAAAGTACCTGCTGTGACTTAGAAGGGCTGCTTAATATTCTCTTTCTTTTATCATATTTAGCACATTGAAGTATAATTTTTATATAAGTCTTCTTTTGAGAGGATAGGATGGTATCTTTTATCTCCAGTGCTTTGTGTGCTAATTGGCATAAAACAGCCATTTAGCAAGTGTTTCTTCAGTAAATTAATGTCATGGGTGAATATGGAATAAATGGAGGACAGAAAAGTTGAAGATAGTGGATAAATGGTAAATGAGAATACAGTTTGAAGATTTAGGAAATGTTGATGATCAAAGAGTAATCATATGTATTTTCTAGAAAGATACATTTGAGGAAGAGTGGAGGACTGATTAGAGGGAAAAGAGATTGGAGGGGAGATAACTGATTAGGAAGCAATGACTGACTGAATTTTTTCATGCACTAAGCATTCATTATTAAGCCTATCTTATGGAAGGTAATATGCCATGTAATTCATTGTTCCTACTCTGCAAAAATGTTATACTATCAGAGAAAGGCGCTAGTATGCACAATTTTAAAAAGAGGCTATTATACGCCCGGCTGGTGTGGCTCAGTGGATTGAGTGTGGACTGGGAACCAGAGGGTCCCGGTTCGATTCCCAGTCAGGGCACATGCCTGGGTTGCAGGCCAGGTCCCCAGTGGGGGCTACGTGAGAGGCAACCACACATTGATGTTTCTCTCCCTCTCTTCCTCCCTCCCTTCTCCTCTCTCTAAAAATAAATGAATAAAAATCTTTAAAAATAAAATAAAAATAAAAACAGGCTATTATGATAGATGCTTTGAAAGTTTTAAGAGTAAGATTACTTCTAGTTAATAATCAGGGAAGGTTTCCTGGAAAAGGTGACAGTTTAATAAAAATATTAATGTTACCAAATCAATATGATTTCCTTTATGGTCTTTAATTGAGTTTTAGTAAGATAGCAAGGATGCTGTTTTATGCAACAACTCACATCCCAGACTTGTATGTTATTTATAGCACTAGGAAGCTCAACTTCAGATGTAAGAGCACTGCTAATAAACAATTTAATAATTTTAGTTATTAATTATTGAGTTCTTACTCTGTGTCAGGCTCTCTGCTACAGCATACATATACAGGGATTGGCAAAAGGAGATTTACAGTTCACATGGAAAATAACAGAAAAATAATAATACAAAAATAAACTGTTTTGTGTACTCACAACTGTAAACCTACCTTTGCCTGCCCCGTATTATTTGTAATCTCCCTTCACAGTAGCTCGTCAAGGCTCCTCCTACAAGGCTCATTTTACTGAAGTGGAAACTGGGGATTTATGGATTAATTGCTTTGCCCAAAGTTATTCTGCCAGGGTTTGGCACATCCAGGATTTGGTACAAATCTATCTGAATCAGTGGCCCGTGTTCTTAACACTACTAACCTGACCTCTCTTACTTTTAAGTATGAAGTGCACAATATTATCAAAAATAATTGGGTATTGTGCTTTTGTATCATAATTTTAATGATTACTGTTAATTGAAAAGTGAAAATAATTCATGAAATGATTTATCACCATTGCCTCTTGGGGGCAAAATTGGATTTATTGCCATAATTAGTAGAGTTGGGCCTTCCTAAGTATGTAGGGTACCTGGTCTGTCCTTGAAGAATTTTATGTATGCATTTAACATTTAGAAATAATATCTGGTAGCTAAAAAATAATCAATTCCCTAGGCACCATGAATTAGTAGCAATGATTAGGTTTCTAAATATTTATTCCTTGCTAAATTTGCCATAGTGTTTTAAACAAATTTGATTATAACATGATGCTAGTATTTATTTATATAGGCTCTTTAAGCTATTAACACATGGAATACAAGTAAGAAACAGGTATAGCTTTTATTATTATATGTGTCCTTGAGAAAGGTTACTGGAAACTTCAAGTTCTAGAGAAAATAGTGTACTTTAAAGGAATTAGACCTTGTAATAACAAACGGTTTGACTTCCTTGAGATTTTGAAAGATTGTCCTTCATTTTTATAGTAAAAACCACTCTTTTTTAACACATTCCTAAGTCCCTTGTAGCACATCCCTAAATCTTAGTCATAATTCCAATGTTACAGGGAAAGACTGCCTCAGTCACCTAATATATTTTCCTAAGGGCTTTTGATGAATTTGCTAGGTAACACTGAAGGGGAAAAAATGTTCTATGGGCTTATGTAATTGTTTATTAAGTTTGAGGTTTTAAGGTTTTGTTTGTTTGTTTTCTTTAACTCTTTTTGGTTGGGCAAGGAAAACTAAACTTGCAAATATGTAGATAAAAATTTTAAAAATTTAGGACTAAAAAAGTAAATATATTCATATGAAGCTGTAATTTTGTCCTTTTTATGTGATATACTGAATGCTAAAAAAGTAACTATATGGATGTTCCTTCACCTAAGTGTTTTATTCTTAACATATTATTGAGAAGACAAAAGTGGTTTTAAGTATTTTATTTACTCTCTATATATTCACAAAATTATGCACTTTTAAACAAATGTTTAGATTCCATTTCAAAAATAGTAAACTTTTCTCTCCAAGGCCAGGCATTTTGTTAGAAGAGAATCTCTGAAATGAAAAAAATATCTGTCTACTTTGACTTATTCCTTAGAATTGCAGAAGTTCTTTAAGTAGAATCTTCAGGCCGATGTAATTGCTGCATCTCATTGTCTCTGCTTGCCCCCTTGAATGTTCAGAAGTGGGTAATTTCATGTTCCAAGAACAATTTAGATATGTTTATTTGGCATTTAAAAATGGGATTGTGTTTAATCACTTGAGTTAAACTATTTTTGTTTTATTTTCTAAAAGGTATTTCTACTGAGAGAGTTAGGACTATAAAATGCCAAGAAGGTTTTGTGCTTCATTTGACTAAATTATTTGATAATGTTTATGCTTTGTTAATATCAACTTTTAAATGTAATGCAAATCTTTTTAGCTTTTGTTCACTGAAATTATAATTTTCACATCAGTAATTATTTTCATATCTTGATGAAAATAATTTATAGTTGAAAGATGCATTTCAGTTTAGTTTTTAGAATATGAAGATTCAATTTTAAACATGAAAGTCAACTTGGAACTAAAGTGAGACAGTACTATTTGTAGACATTTAGTAATTCTTTAACTGGCTGCCAGCAAAACCTGACACTAGTAAAATTTCCTAATAGTAAACCTACTTTGTTTTATATATTATTCTTTTGTTTAAGAACCTAAATTAACTTCCCATTTATTATGTACCAGATGGGGTCTTCTCGTGGGTATTGAAAGCTATTTCATCATTTGGTTCCTCTCATCCCGACCAACTTTTCTCTCATCCCCATGTCTATCTACATACTAAGGTCAGCTTCATATTCCCCACACATACTTTGTGCATTCCTGTTTTTAAATTTCTCTAGCTTTCTCTGATAACAACATGGCATTCATCATCACCTCACATGTACTCTTACAAAGCCAGAATGAATCATTGTTAAAGCCTTTATCAACCTCTAAAACAATGTTTTTGTGGGGCGAAGTCAGGGATAGATGCATGAGGATTCATGTCTGGTGATAAATATTATATGGGTGTGAGGTTTGTGCAAATTGAGAAAGGACCCCAGTATTTGGGGTATCTATTATTCCCACTATTGAAAACTACAGCAGTAACTAACCCTGCTTCTCTCATCGTCATGCATTAGCAGTCTACTGTATTGTATCCTCCTTCGTGTTATGATGTGAAGTCATTTGCATGTTATAAACTCTACTTTTTTGGGATTATTTGTCTTTTTATACAGTGGCTGCAGTTCTGTACTGTAGAAGGCTCTTTAGTAACATGCTTCACATACTATTATAAATAGATTTTAAAGGGGTTATAGAATAGTACTATTAAAGTTGCTAATCAAAGTGAAGACAAATTTGTATCATTTATGAGTTTTTTAGTTTTGTTTTTGTTTTTAATCTTCACTGGAGGACGTGGTCCTAACCTCCCTTCTCCTTGTCCATGGATACAGCTCACATTACCACCTGAGCTGTCCCACCCCCTTCCCCAGCCCGAGCTCCGCCTCCCGTTTCCCCCTCCCCCCATCTGTGGAAAAATTGTCTTCCATGAAACCATGGTGCTAAAAAGGTTGGGGACCAATTCCTGAGGATATGTTTACTGATTTTAGAGAGAAAAGAAGGGGGGTGTTGAGAAAGAGAGAAAGAAACATCAGTCGGTTGCTTCCCAACTTGGGATTGAACCCATAAGCTTTTGGTGTGCAGGACTATCGTCCAACCAACTGAGCCACCCAGTCAGGGCAGTTGTTTTTCCTTATCCACCATTTAATAATAATGCTTGAGACTTTGTTACTTAGTTTTCATTTCAGGTTTAAGAACTTGAATTTTAAATAGAGCTGACTCTAACAACATGGGATTAGGGGCTCCAACTCTTGACTCCGTTGAAAAGTCCAGGTATAACTTGTAACTGTCCCCAACACTTAACTACAGCTGTCCCTCTGATTGGTTCTAGGACCCTCCATGGATACCAAAATCTGTAGATGCTTAAGTTTGATATATAAACTGGCGCAGAGCAACACATACAGTTCTTCCTCTGCATTTGTGGATCCAGGTTCTGAATCTATTTTGATGCGTGGTTGGTTAAATTCATAGAGGCAGAACTCTGGGATATGGAAGGCAGCCTATATGAAGGGGGACCCCCGAAAAACGAAATGATCTCCTGGGGGGCGGGCCCCTACAGGCTTCACCCACTGAGTGTTCTAGCAGCCCACCTGTGTCAGCGTGCCAGCTAGCGTTGGCCTGAGAGACTGCGTTCGGCTTCAGTGAATTTTTTTTGGAGACTCAGTGCATTTGCCCGTTTCATGATGGGTGATTTACGAGCGCACCTGCGCACACCATGCTGAGTGTTCAACAGTTTTTGACCAAAAACGGCATGACCTTCATGCCCCACCCTCCGTATTCACCCAATCCCACCCCAAGTGACTTTTTTGTTTGTTTCCCTGGATGAAAAAAGTTCTCAGAGAAAAATGTTTTGTCGATGTGGAAGAGGTGAAACAAAAACTGCACAAGCACTAAAATTCATAAAAATTGATGAGTCCAAAAACTGTCGTGAGCAGTGGGGAAAAAGTGTATCAGTGGGTGTATTGTATCAAATTGAGGGTACTTTGCAGGTGATTGAAGTTTAAACATGTAAGAATAAATACACAGCCTTTTATAAATAAATTCTTGGGTTTGCGGGGGCCCCCCTTATATATTTATTGAAAAAAAATTGCTTATAGGTGGGCCCTTGCAGTTCAAACCTGTTGTTCAAGGATCAACTGTAGTGAATTTTTTGAAGGAAAATTAGCAATGTGTTGATGACTTTTAAGATGTAGAAGGGTATAATTATAAAAGCAAGGAGAAAAAAGCTTACTTCTATCATTTCCTGAAAATTTTAAGAAGTTGGGTTGATACTATTGTTGTACCACTGAATGTGCAATGTCATTAGCAGAGTAATCTTTCAATAATTTTTAGAAAATTTTGAATTTCTGTAGTCTTCTACTCCATGTAAATGGCATAGATGAAGTATGAAGATAGCCATTACCTTCCAAACCATTTTGAAAAGTTATGCCCAAGCTATATAGGACAGAGAAATCCTGAATGCAGGCCTTTTGGAGGTCTGCTGTCCATCATCATTGTCCATGTTGCATTGTATTTTAGTTAGGCATTCTGTGATTCAAAAAATGACACTTTTACCCGATGTTGTTTAGTCCTATACTTTACCATCAAAGTTCACATACTTTTATCATTTTGTCTCAGAGCCATACTTGCAACAAAAGCACTTTATTTCAGCTCAAAAATATATTAGGTCTGTACTTTGTTTACCAAATATTCTGCTAATTTATAGAAATTGGAGAGCATTATGCTGAGTGAAATAAGCCAGGCAGTGAAAGACAAATACCATATGATCTCACCTTTAAGTGAAACCTAATCAACAAAACGAATAAGCAAGCAAAATAGAGCCAGAGACATTGAAATAAAGAACAAACCAACAGTAACCAGAGGGGAGGGGGAGGGATAATAGAGGGAAAGGGGGGAAGGGTTTTCAGGAACAACTATAAAGGACACATGGACAAAACCAAGGAGAGGTGGAATCAGGGGAGGGAGGTAGGGGTGGCTGAGGGAGGTGGGGGAGGCAGAAAACTATACTTGAACAACAATAAAATTTTTTAAAAATTAATATGTTTTTACTGAGAAGCTTAGAGTCTAGTGAGTGAGATGGACCTGTGAACAAGAGAATTTCAATACAGTGTATAAAATGCTGATAGATGTGTTATTGGAGGAGGGCCACTTAGTGCTTCTTTGAGGATTCATGGAAGGCTTCCTATGGAATGAAGCTGACTCTTAAAAGGTGAATATAACTTCACAAGTTGTAGGATGGGAGGCTTAAATTTATATTGCTTTACTGTTTTTGTTTTAGAAAAGTTGTAAAGGAAATACTTATAGAATTAAAAAATACAAAAACAATTTAGGTTATTTTACTAGTTTTCACTGCATGAAGTTCTGTATTAGATGTGATACAGTGATTTAGATTCATATCTCAACATGAACAGGATTAAAGATCTTTTTTAACTCAGATAATTAAAAAATAATAAACCTGTTGAAAGACATAGTTATTAAATGCACTCTCTATAATAGTTCTTGAACAGAGGTAGTGTTACTGGCAGGTCTAGCTTATGTTATACCCAATACTGAGATAACTGAGATGTTCAGTTTAAAAAGTTGTAATACTTAACAAGTAAAAACAACTTTAGTGTCCATTCTTTCAACAAGTAGTTTTGAGCATTTACAGAATGCTATGAACTTTTCTAGGCACTTGAAATATACCTGTGAAACAAAATTGACAAAGTGTTCTGACCTTTTGTAATTATTTTTTGGGGGATATTGGGGAAGACAACATAATAAATAATTACGTATATGTTAGTAGATGATATGCTATGGAAAATTAGAACAGAGTAGGAAGGATTAGCAGTGATGATATGAAGTAGTTTAGTAAGAGTGCAGAGGACAGTCTTGGGCTACAGATCAGAGACTTGGGGGAGTTGTTAACTTGTACGTGATATTTAAAGTCATGAGAGAAGATGAAATCACTAAAGTAACATAAGATGAAGATGGTGAAGAGTACCAAGGACAGAATCCTGGTCCACTCTTTAGCTAGAAAGAAGAGGAAGAACTAGCAAAGGAGGCAAAGGTAGAAAAACCAAGAGTATGGATCCTGAAAGTCATACAAAAAAGCATATCAAAGAGAAAGAAGGAATTAACTTGTTGAAAGGTGATGATTGGCCAAGGAATTATCTCCTGGAGGGCCAGCCGCTTGTAGCATAGGCTTCAGAGGTTGCTGCTGTGAGTAAGACGAGCATTGAGGTTTAGCAACATGGAAATTGTTAGTGACTTTTACAAGAATGACATTGGTTGGAGTAATTGCAGCAGGAGCCTGCTTAAAGTAGGTTTAAGAAAAAATAAGGAGCATTTGGAGATAGGAGGCATTGACGAATGTTATAATTAGAGTGACCCTATGGCCACATTTTCCTGTGACTCTCCTGGTGGTATTCACAACTTGGTCCCAGCATAATTTTTATGGTGCCTCATTTCATTCTGATGGAGTCTCATTGAGTAACAAATTATATGGACATTGTCACTGTTCTTTTATCACACCCAAATTTGACCAGTTGTATCCCTTCAAAGGTAGCTTATATGACTGAGAGATCCTCATTAGTCCTTCCTTTTCTGTCATAACAAAATATTGCAGGGCTTATACTTTTCCTACCTCCGATCTGTAATCAGCCATTTTTTTTCTAAGACCTTCTCTCTCATTTTACTGGTATTTAGCAAGCAAGAGTTGAAATTTTGATAGATTTTGATTGAGTGGGGAGGGGAGTGAGAAAGGTAGGTGGCCAGTTAGAGAAAGGCATTTCACAAGTAAAATTTTTTAAAGCAGACAGTTGACCAAAGATACTGAGGTTGGGAAATAGAAAATTTACTCAGGGGACTCTATGTAAAACTGAATAGGTAGCATGCGAGAGCCCTTAGGAAGTGTATTATAATATTAGAGCAAAAAGATGCATTGAAGCCAGGTAATGAAAGGATTTGAACGTCAGACAGAAAGTGTTTGATTTCATTCTTTATTTAGGACAGTGACGTATAATAGGCCTTGGTGTTACTGGTCCTGGAAGCAGGAAAACTTGTTAGGCTGTTATAATTCGTACAGTCAATAATGAAGTCCTGAGCCCATGGGTAAGATAATGGTAATCCAAAGGAGGGAGCCACATTCAACAGACACTACAGCAGAGAAAGCAGAAAGGGGGATGGGAGCATAACAGAAGCATGACAAAGAGGTCTGCAGTGTCAGATGCCTGAGCTCTCTAACCTGAGCAGCAAAGGCTGCAGATGCCATTGATTTCAACAGAGAACAGGAATAGCTGAAGGAGGAAGACCAAGATATATTTTCTGGAAAAACTCCTTGGTGATATGATGGGAGAGTATATAACCTATTGAATTCCATCTGGTAGAGGTGTATTTAAGAAACAGTAGAACAATATTTAGGAAAAAAGGTTTTTATTGTCACTGAAGGAAACCATAATGAGATTCCCATCTGTGGAAAAGCATGAAGATTTGGATGTCAATTGCTGTCTCATAAGTTATTTCAGATTCTTTATTTCAGAGAAGTGCATTTCTTGCTTCATTTTTAAATAGACAAAAAAAAAAAAAAACCCTCCAAGAATCCAGACTTTTCCTGGCACTTTATAATTCTTTGTATTGGGAATTAACCCCTCATAATATAAACATCGTATTTCAGTTTTAATCACCTTTTCAAAAATACAAACACGTTTTATATTTTATTCAGTTAAAAGCCCAGCCTTGAGCCCTGGCTGGTGTGACTCAGTGGATTGAGCGTGGGCCTACGAACCAAAGCATCTGCAGTTTGATTCCCAGTCAGGACACATGCTTGGGTTTCAGGCCATGTCCCCAGTATGGGGTGTGCGAGAGGCAACCATACATTGGTGTTTCACTCCCTTTCTTTCTCCCTCCCTTCCTCCCTCTAAAAATAATAAACAAATAAAATCTTTTTAAAAAACCCCAAAAACCCAACCTTAATGAGAGCCTCTTGGAATTTGAAATGTTTACATGGTTACTGCCTCCAAGTTACTTTTTGTCGTGATACAGTGTCCTTCCCCATAGCCTGGTGTAAAAAGTATGTTTGGTTGCAAACATACTTTTCCCCGCTGGAGCAGAGACAACACTGTTGTGATAGAGTAATGAGTCAGTGTACAGTAGTCTTCCCTCATCCAGTTTCTCTCTCTGTGGCTTCTGTTATGTGCAGTCAGTTGCAGTCTGAAAACGTTAAGTGGAAAATTCCAGAAATAAACAATTAAGTTTTAAGTTGTACACTCTTGTGAGTAGCGTGGTGAAATCTACATTGTCCTGTTGTGTCCTACCCATGACGTGAATCGTCTTTTTGTCCATTGTATCTGCATTGCCTGTTGTCACTTACTAGCCATCTGGATTATCAGATCTACTGTCATGGTGTCACAGTGCTTGTGTTGACATCACCCATATTTTACTTAATAATGACCCCAAAGTGCAAGAGTAGCGATGCTGGCAATTCGGACACACCAAGGAGAAGCCATAAAGTGCTTCCTTTAAGTGAAAAGATGGGCAAAGTACAGGGAGATATTTTGAGAAAGAGAGAGACCATATTTACATAAATTTTATTATAGTATATTGTTATAATTGTTCTATTTTATTATTGTTGTACTCCAGTTGTTAATCTCTTACTGTGCCTTATATATAAATTAACCTTTGTCGTGGGTATGTATGTATGTATGTATGAGAAGAAACATAGTTTATATGTATAATTCAGTACTATCCATAGTTTTTAGGTATTCATAGATCATTCATTTGAAATATATCTTCATTGGATAAGGGGGACTACTGTATTTGATTGTTCAGACAAAAGCCTTTGGAGAAAAGAAAGACAAGGACATGGCCAAATTACCAAAACTGGGGTTATGTAATTCCAGTTAAATATGTGCTTTTTTGAAAACAGGCAAAGCATTAGAATCTGGCAGTGGAGAGTAAGGGAACTGGAGTGTTCTGATGGATCTGGTTATTTATGGATGATTACTTTTAATGTAGGAAATTTGAACAGTGTTACTTTAATGTGATTAGGAAGAAATTAAAACAATTTGTAATTTATCATCAGTACTGACAACAGAATATGACAAAAAAGCAAAATGTGGGAATTCTAGTCCTAGCCGATATGTAATACGTTGAGTGAGTCTCTTAAACACTTTCTTGGGTTATCATTTCCCCTTCCAAAACTGACTGAGTCAGTCAGGGGTTCCTGAGGTTACCCTGAAGTGCCCCAAAAGGATTCACAGTACTTAAAAAAAAAATGAAGAAAAAAGTTTATACTTACAGTAAGAGTTTATTACTGTTCCAGGGGAGAGATCAAAATCAGCAAGAGGAAAAGGCACACTGGGAGTCCTAAAGAAGCCAGACGTAGCCTGTAGGTGTCCTCTCCCGCTTGCAAGGTGTCGCCAACCAGGGAAGCACATTTGAACCTTGGTTTCCAGGGTTTTTATTTGGAGCCAGTCATATAGGTGTGAATCACCCGCATGACTGACCTCAACTACTCATTCTCCAGCCTCCCAGAAAAAAGAGGTGGTCACCAGAAATCACACTATAAGAATACGCTATCTGACTAAATTAGAACCCTGCAGCCCAAGGGCTCAGAGCTCATTTCCCAGAAGCTGGACAAGGAACAGTCCTGAAGACAGGCCTTTTCCAGTATGTGCAGAGTTTGAGCAACACAGGCCTGCTGAGTTAACTCTTCTGCACAAGTATAGAATTACATGATACTGAAATTCCTTATAATTCTAATGTTTTGTGAATAGATTAGTAACTTCATATATATTGTAAAGATTGAGTGCTTTTGTTTGTCTTTAAGATGGTTTGGATATTTCTATTTGAAAGGTTAAATTAAAAAAAAAACAAATTAATACTGATGCTGGAAAATAAGAACTGGATTGAATGTGTGAAAATAAAATGTGTCTTAAAACAAGTCAACACAGAACCCTGCTCACTAATGAATAAGTTCCCAAGTGGAAAGATTAAGAATTTCCAGACTTGAGTCATTTTAAGGAAATCTAAGGAAACTACCTAATTAAGCCCAGTTTCAGAAGCTAAGTTCAGTTAACATTTGATTAACAGTTACTGATATTTTTAATTTCCTTTGCATTAGTGGTAAATTTAAACAGTTTTAAATGAAAAACCTTTGCACCATTTTTGTAAAATTGAGTAAAATACTCATTTTACTTTTCTACGTTAATATGGGTCTCTCTTGTACACATTTGAAAGTTGTTTGGTGTAATATTTTATATTTAGTGCCTGTTAAATAACTCTGGTACCTTCATCTTCCCATTATTTATCCTTGATCCATGGTTTTCCAATTGAGAATGGTTTTGTGTTTCTAGTCTTTTTTTTTTTTTGTGGCCACTTTTCATGTTTGAAATTTCCTTGATTTAAATATGTTCAATTTTTTTTTTTTTATAAATTGAAGTATATCTAGGTGTTTTGTTTTTCTCCCAAGTCCATAATTTATAACTTTGGTATAAAACTTGTGAATTACTATATAGAATAATACATTTTGTTCTGCATTTGAAATTACAGAATATTTGAAATGGTTATATTCAATTTAAAGTAAAGTAAAACCTTTCTAAAATTTGACATACTTTATCTGAAAAAAAAGTATTACTTTTGTATAAAAGAAACCTTCGTGTTCCTACCTGGTTAGTACTTTTCCTTAGAATTAACCCCATACGCTAGAAATGGCACAATGTAAAATTACCGTATAAGTACTGAACTCTTTTCTTTCACATTTCTAATTAATCTCTTCCTAGCTGTGTTTAAGTACGGTGCAGGAGAGAACCAAATGACTGTCAATACCGAGTATATATAAGATGTCCTTGGGATAGTTACATAGCTTTTATCTTAAAATATTTATTGCTGGGTCTAGAAATGGATCTTAGTTTTCCAATTGTCATAAAATCCTTTCTAAGAAAGATCAAAGTATTAATTTTTAGCTTGCACTGCCTGGTTTATTAGCTAATGTGGTTTCCCAGCTATTCACAATATAATATCTATGGTCCAATGAGTCTTTAAGTAGTGTTCTACCTTTTTCTATTATAAATAAAAGTTACAGTAATATAGAATACTTTAGGGCAGCAAGTGCTGTACTTTGCATGAGGACTAGTAGTCCTCATGGCTGTTTTCCCAGTATTTGTTCTGTTAGATTTGCTTCGCTAAAGTAAAGCCACATTGGCAATTCATAATTCTTTGGCAAGTCTGAATTTGACTTTTCTGTTGAAAAGAGACTCTACTGACCTCTTTAAATTTTCTCTTTTTTTTGCTCAGAAATAGGCATTTAAACTTTTTTCACTCCGGTCCAATTTTGTTAACAAATGTGATATTGTATTAGAAACTAATAGTCAAAGCTAAGTAAGATGCCATTCTTACCATTGAAGAACTTATACTGTAGGCTCTTCATTCCATTTTTGTATCAAGAAAATGGAAAATAAAGATTAATAAAAGCATAAATTATTGCCTGATTGTTTTTATGTAGTTGCTCAGGCCATTTTCTTTTGACTGGGTGGTTTATTGCCTGCCCTCATTCAAGCGTGCTTCCTTCTCATGCACTTGAAGGCGAACTGTTTGCAGCAAGCTGGTTAGAGTATACTGCCACTTCTGAATAGTTAGCCAGAGAGCTGAAATTGTTAAAACTCTTTAATGTTCAACACTCTAAATACCATTTGTCTTTCAGAGTTCTCTCTACTTCACCTAAATTGGGGCTTTTTGGAGTTTTATCCACAAAACCTGCAGTCTTACTTGCTTTTCAAATCTCTTGTGGGAAACCTTCATTTCTAGTGAAGCGAGTATATGTATTGTCAGGTAAGGCATCACCGCCACAAGTCCAGGAAATTACCCACCATCCCAGGTGTTCTTTTAAATTGTGAGTTACTTAAGATCTTAAAAAAATCATTTCCCAATGTCTTTTACAGTTTAAATTTCCAATCTAGTAAATCCTGATGAATTTTGCTATAGTAAACATCAGTTTGAAGGGTAATTAATATATTCTTTAAATGAGTAATTTAAATTATAACCTATTGTCAAAACTATTAAATTCAGTCCAAGAATAATGAAACAGCTGTTTAAAACTTCTTCTCATAAAATATATGAGACATCCTGGATTAGAATGTGTATAAATCTAGAATTTAGAGCATTTAAGAGATGATTTGTAAATCCTGGCAGTTCAGCATGAACCTCCCGAAAAGAGTCCACCGCAGACTCTCAGCAAGATTCAGAAAAGCTGTGAGTTAAATTTTCTCTTATCTTCTGAGGGGAATACCACTACTTGTGGCATCGATTCATTTGTGATAACATATCAAAAAGCATCTTATTCTGAAAGGCAGTACATGTGGATAGAATAACTTAATAGTATATTGTTTATTGCAGTTTCTGCATTGTCTAAAAACCATTTGATTTATGAGTTCCCCGATATCTACTTTGATAGCACTGAACAGAAATTTCAGTTGTGGCACAACATTTCTATCAACATGATTTTCCTTCTTAAATGCCATTTTAAAATTTTATTAAGAACTGTATTTTAGGAAGTAATATTCCCTTTTAATTACCCATGGTTATATTTAAAACTAAGGCATTAGACAAATTGGCCCCAAAATACTGAAGTATGAGTGTTACAACAAGGAGAGTTTAAGTCAACGAAGTGCGTCTAAATTTCACTTTGATAATTTTAAGGTAAATATTTAATTCTAGGCATTATTTATGGCACATAGTACTTGTTCAAATAATATGATGTAATGAGTTATTTTATAAAATGAAGATTGGTAGGAAATAGAAAATACAGTAGTATCCTAATGCTTCTTTAACAGATTATCACAAATTTAGAGTTTTAAAGCAACAGATTTATTATCTTAACAGTTCTAGAGATCAGAAATCTTAAAATCAAGATGTTGGCAGGGCTGTATTCCTTCTGGAGACTTAGGGGGGATATCAGTTTCTTGCCTTTTTTCAGCTTTTAGAGCCACCTGCATTGCTTGACTCATGGACCCATGCACTGTCTTCAAAACCAGCAGCATACATTTTCATTATCTATCTATCTCTATGTGTATATACATTAAATGACCTGATAATTATTAATACAGGAAATTTTCATTCTTTTTTTCAAGTATAGTTTATTGATTATGCTATTACAGTTGTCCCATTGTTTTCTCCTCTTTATTCCCCTCCGTCCTGCACACCCCCTCCCATTACCATTCCCCCCACCCCTTTAGTCCATGGGTCATACATATAAGTTCTTTAGCTTTTCCATTTCCCATATTATTCTTAACCTCCCCCTGTCTATTTTGTACCTACAAACTATGCTTCTTATTCCCTGTACCTTTTCCCCCATTCTTCTCCCTCCCCCTACCCACTGATAACCCTCCATGTGATCTCCAGTTTTCTGATTCTGCTCCTGTTCTAGTTGTTTGCTTAGTTCATTTTTGTTTTCTTTTAGGTTCAGTTGTTGATAGTTGTGAGTTTGTTGTCATTTTACTATTCATAGTTTTGATCTACTTCTTTTTCTTAGATAAGTTCCTTTAACATTTCATATAATAAGAGCTTGGTGATGATCAGCTCTTTTAACTTGACCTTATCTGGGAAGCACTTTATCTGTCCTTCCATTCTACATGATAGCTTTGCTGGATAGAGTTATCTTGGATATAGGTCCTTGCCTTTCATGACTTTGAATACTTCTTTCCAGCCCTTTCTTGTCTGCAAGGTTTCTTTTGAGAAATCAGCTGATGATCTTATAGAAACTCCTTTATAGGTAACTATCCTTTTTTTCTTGCTGCTTTTGAGATTCTTTCCTCTTTAATCTTGGTAATGTAATTATGATGTGCCTTGGTGTGTGCTTCCTTGGGTCCAACTTCTTTGGGACTCTCTGAGCTTCCTATACTTCCTAGAAGTCTTATTTCCTTTGCTAGATTAGGGAAGTTCTTCTTCCTTATGTTTTCAAATCAGTTTTCAATTTCATGCTCTTCCTCTTGGCATGCTCTCCTTCTGGCACCTCTATGATTTGGATGTTGGAATGTTTAAAGTTGTCCCAGAGGTTCCTAAGCCTCTCCTCATTTTTTTGAATTCTTGTTTCTTCATTCTGTTCTGGTTGAATGTTTATTTCTTCCTTCTGTTTCAAGTTGTTGATTTGAATCCCAGTTTCCTTTCCTTCACTGTTGGTTCCCTGTATATTTTTCTTTATTTCACTTTATATAGCCTTCACTTCTTCCTTTATTTTGCAGCCATACTAAATCTTTTCTGTGAGCATCCTGATTACCATTGTTTTGAATCCTGCAGCTGATAGGTTGGTTATCTCTTGGTTGCTTAGTTGTTTCTCTGGAGTTTTAATCTGTTCTTTTATTTAGGCCATATTTCTTTGCCTCATCGCGCCTGCTATGTTGTAAGGGATGGGGCCTTAGGTATTCACCAGGGCAGGGCAACCCACTTTGCTGTGTTGTGGTGCTGTATGTGGGGGAGTGGTCAGAGAGGGAACAGTTCTGCTTGCTCAGCTCTCTTGGCTGGCTTTCATTCTCTTCCACCACTACCCACAAGCAAATTATGCCCTTCTGGTGCTGATTCCTTGGTGGGTGGGTTCGTGTATGTTCTAGGACCCTATGGATCTCTCCAACAGACTCTCCTATGAGACTGGGAGTTTCTCCTGCCACCACAACCCCCATAGATTTTTGTAGCCAGAGGTTTTGAGTCTTCAGTTTCCCATGCTGGAACCCTGGGTTGTGGGGGCTGTCTCACTTCCCATTTGTTCCTCCCAGTTTATCCCGTTTATCTACATGCAAATGTGAGATCTCTAGTGCGCCCACCACCACCTTGCCCACCCAGTCCTCCAGCCACTGCTTTCCTGGGTGTCCTCTCTGCCCTGGCTGCCAGTCTCCCCTCCTTCCAGTCTAGATGAATGTTTCTTCTTTAACTCCTTGGTTGTCGGACTTCCATACAGTTCGATTTTCTGGCAGTTAGGGTTATTTTTTGTTTTTAAATTTGTTGTCATCCTTCTTTTGGTTGTGTGAGGAGGCAAAATGTATGTACCTATGCCTCCATCTTGGCTGAAGTCTCAAAAATTTTCATTCATATATGATCTTAAAGTCATCCATTATTCCCTTAGTGGAATGCATATCAAAGTAAAATTCTCTTCAACATGAAGAAGGGTATGTGATGAAATTATAACCATCTAAACATGGTTAGCAATTTTACTTTTTGTGTGTGTTTTAACTTTCTAAAGTAAATCTGGATCAATTCCTGGAATAATAGAAAAGTATTTTATGACTTCGATTTGTTCAATTAAGAATTAAAGTAGGTATTTCTCAATAAATCTCTACATTTCTCTATAAATTGATAAGATTGCCAATGTCTTATATCATTAAAATAAGTAAAAATTTAAGCATATGAGTTCTTACATTAACATTTTGAATTATTTTAATCTTATTTTTATCAAGGAAATGTTTTTATTCTGGAGATTTTATGACACATTGGATTTTCTAGCTTTTATAGAATCTGAATATAGTTGTTTTAGGGAGATTAGCTCTTAAATTCATTTTGCTATGGCTGTTTTTCATAGCATGGTCATTTCTTCCTGTGTATAATAGGAATTGTTCTTTTCTAAAAGTTAAGAATTTATTTAATATCATATTTCTTAAAAACAAAACATAGGAAGGACTTTAACTCAATAATGACAGTTTAAAATTAGATTTATAACTAAAATTATTTTGTGTGTGTGTTTTTTACAGGAATTGAAACCTGATATAGTAACGAAATCTGCTCTTGGTGATGATATCAATTTTGAAAAAATCTGCAAAAAGGTATATCTGCAAATGGGTTTTATTTTATTTTATTTTTTAGAAAAAGTTTCTTATTTATATTTTTTACTTTTTCCTTGATGAGAAAACTCATCATGAAGCCAGGTTGTATAAATATATAATGAATTATCCCCACTTGAACTCCATCCAGTATTGCCACACACAAAAAATATTTTACAGTAATTTACGAATTTTGCTTTGCTGTATTATCGGACGTTCAGGGTCTTTAAGGTATGTTGAACTAAATATGATATTTATGAGTTAGATAGCAGTTTGTCAGTCTTAACCTATTCAAACAAAGAATCATTATTTTTATTCTTTCCAGATCATTTCCTTGAATATTTCTCTTAAATCCTGCATTTACCCTGTGAACCATTATATTTAACCCCCGTTTTACAAATGAGAAAAACTGAAAGATTGTGGCGAGGTGATAAGGGTATTCCACAATTATGTGGGAATTAGGACTTTTATCCAGGTCATCTGGTTCTTGGATTTACCAGTCCTGCTTCGTATTCGCCTTTTTGTATTTCCTCCCACTTTGCTAATGCCTCCATAAGAGAGTTCCACCTCAGGACAGATTTTGGGCTGATTGATTTTTCTATATTGTTTTTCTGTTTTCACTTTCATTGACATTTGCTCTACTCTGTATTATTTGTTTCTTCTTGCATTTGTGTTTACTTTGCACTTCTAGTTTCTTAATGTGGAAACCTAAATTACTCATTTTGGACCTTATTTTCTAATGTAGGCATTTAATGCTATAAATTTCGCTCTAAGAACTACTTTAGCTACACTCCATATATTTGATATTATGTTTTCATTTTATTTGAGTTCAAAATATTTTGAATTTCCCTTGAAACTTTATCTTTCACCCTGGTTTAATTAGAAATATATTCTTTAATTTCTGAGCTAGTAGGGGATTTATCCGGGCATATTTTACTACTGTTGTCTTTATGATACATGAACATACGTTTTTTGGTTTTTATTCTTTGAACTTTATTATTTGTATTATGGCTTACCTTGGTGACTATTTTATGTGCCCTTGAAAACAATATGTATTCTGTTGGGATCAGTGTCCTATAAATATCATTAGGTCATATTGGTTGATGGTATTGTTCAGGTGATTTATATCTTTACTGATTTTCTGCCCGCTTGTTGTATTGATCACTGAGAGAGGTATGTCGCAGTCCCCAACTGTACATGTCAGATTGTCTATTCCAGCCTTAAGCAAAAAAATACTCTTGCTCTGTGCTTATGTAGACTAGCACAGACTTCTCTACAATTAATTGTTGTTAGACATGTTAAATGTTAAAATGTTTTATCATAAGAAGGCCAGATTTTAAGCGTTTTGCGTGTTGAGGGGCATGAGGATTTGTTGCCGTCACTGTCCTTGTCAGAAGCCACACCAAAGTCATGAGCATGATGCTGCAGCAGCTACTTCACGTTATACTACTACAGTTTTACAGGAAATGTTACTTCATAGGATGCATTCATAAAAATGGGAAAATTCTGGTTTTGTTATAGTTTTAAACGTGGTTTGGTCTGTATCTCACACAAAATAATGACACCTTAAATAGAATAGTGGAATGGTATAAAAATATGGGGGAATATATTTTTGTTTTCTCTTGAGAATTTTAAAAAACAGAGCTTAAGCATTTTACCAGAGTGAATTTTTTTGAACTTTTTGGTTGCTAGTTCTAAAAGTATTTTATTAATGTTTAATTTGTGGTGAGAGTAGAAAGCAATTTTTTTTTAGTTCCTTAATAATATTATGTTTTCATCTAAATTCTTAACAGTAACACTTCACAATATTTATCACTTAACTTGAACTTGGATATATCCAAAATAAAATACCCTGTGTCTTTTTTTTTAATTTCTGAACCAGATTATTTTCACTTTGGAAGTTTAGTAGCAGTTAATGTATGTGTAATATATGTAAAATGAGTTTTTTAGGATATGGTCTGTCTTGCATTTACACGGCCCTTTGTTCAACCTTCCAGTGTTTGAAATATCATTTAAATTGAAAGTGGGGAAATAAACATCTATATTAGCTTATCAGTATTTTGTAACAGTAAAGTAATTTTGTATATAACTCGATTTGTGGGCATGTGATATGTAATACTAATTAGATAAAAAGTTTAGGATCTATGGGACTAAAGTGTTGTGAAGTAAAACCTGATTACATTTCTGCCCTTTTGTACCTTCCTCCAAAAAAAGAGAAAGGAAGGGAGGTTGAAAGGGAGGAAGGGAAAACAGTGTTTTATCAAAGTTCTTTAGAGATCCTTGAGGGATTAAAAGCCAAGGGAAACTGCCCTGCCTACGAATCCTTTCAGTTTCCTCCTAAGCTGTTTGATTTCAGTGATTTTGTTACTGTTTTATTTCATTTGTGATATTCTTCCATTGGATTCAAATTCTTCCATGTCAAAATCTGTTAATAAATTAAGCCTCTCTAACAAAAATGAAGCAGGCAGCAGATGTCTGGGAGGGAGGACTGGTTAATAATTCGTTTGCCGCCCTGGCTGGTGTAGCTCAGTGGATTGAGCGCGGGCTGGGAACCAAAGGGTCCCGGTTCGATTCCCAGTCAGGGCACATGCCTGGGTTGCAGGCCAGGTCCCCGTGAGGGCCATGTGAGAGGCAACCATACATTGCTGTTTCTCTCCCTCTCTGTCTCCCTCCCTTCCCCTCTCTCTAAAAAAATAAATAAAAATAAAATCTTAAAAAAATAAATAAATAGAATAAAATAAAATAATTCATTTGCCATTGGAAAAGGAGCTCAGTGGAAGGTGACCAAATAGGAAATAAGGATACTTACATAGAGCTTCACACATTTGAAGTCATGTGACCATCGGAGTAGAGCAGACTGAACCCATTTGTGTAACCTTTTACAACTTGCACAATTCTTTTTTATGCATTCTTATCTCAGCTGATCTTTAAAAAGTATAGAACAGTAATTGCATATAGAAAATATTCTTGTGTGCATGTATGCACATGCATGTGTATATGTGGTAATAGTAGTAGTGTCTTTATTCAAACAAAGGAAAGGGGGTAGAAAGGTTAAGTAACCAGTTAATATGTGTATGATGAGCATTTAAAGCTAGAGAGTTTAGGGACTGCAGCGCTGACATTTCCAGACAGCTCTTGCCAGATTTTCAGGAGCATCTCAGTCCAAAACATCTGTTGCATGCATAGCAATAGGCAAGACACTGTGGAAGATACAAAAGGAATGGATGACAGTATTTTCTAGAGGACTATGTAATCCAGTAGAAAATAAAAGACAGTCATCATTAAACAACTTTAGGATAAGGGGAAGCAAATTGATATTTGTTAACATGTACCAGTTGCCTGACTAATTGGGTGCTTTTTATATGTTAGCTTTCTCAAGGAAGATGATGATAACCTCATTTAACAGAAAAGACAATGGGCCCCAAAAGGTCAAAAATGTATTGTAGTCAGGCAGTAGGAAATGGCAGGTCCGAGGTCTAAACCCAAGTTTCTTGTTTCAGCCTATAAAATGAAAGTTTAGGACAAAAGGATGGAGTGAGCTTCTGTATATGTAAAACTATTTTAGAATCATGGTGTTACAAGGGATTATGGGTTCAACAAATGCAGAAAGTTTCCTGGTCCCTTAAATGTGAACTCTAAACCTTAGTTTGCTTAGTGGCCACACTTCTTCAAATCCAGGTGAATGGACGATTTCTCATTTTCTCCCTAAATGTTTTTTAGTAAGTACAAATATTAATGTATTGATTTATATCTTTAGGTAAAACCTAGAATTGAAATGAAGTCTAATTAATATTAAAAGTACTGCTGCTAGCATTCTGCTTCTATCAATTCATGTAGAGCCAGTTGGTTTTAGGAATCCTTTCAGAGGAGTGGATATTGCATGTAAGAGCTTTTTCATTTTTACACTGTTGTTTATATTTACATGTACATTCTCAGAATTCTCTACAGAATTGAACACCAAATGCTTTGTGCTCACGGTAAATCCCATACACCAAAATAAAAATTTTCCATTAAAAAATTAGGTGTTTTCCCTTTTTTATTTAATTTATTTGAAATGGAAGAAACTGGAGGTGTGTTAAACCACAGTTTCCTGAGAATTTTCCATGGCAGACATTGTGTCAACTTTAAATAAGGAAAGCTGTGGTTCCTTTCATACTCCTCAATATTGTGAAGACTTTCATGCAGGTGTAAAAACTATTTATTCACAGAGACTACTTAGCCTTATAAGCTTCAAAATAAGTTTATTTAAATTTAAGGTGTATGATGATTGAAATTTTTCTATAAACCTCCAAAGCATTTTCTGTCTCTCCTATGAAGTTTATCACATTCTACCTTAGAATAGTTATTTGTGCATTAGTCTTAACCTTTAAAATTAGAACAAGATCATGAGCCTCTAAAAGAGGGTATTTGTCTTTATGTATAATACCATGCCTTCACATAACAAGTCATGTTTATGTAAATACAAATATAAGTATGACTAATTATAAAGAGGGAGAAAGTAAGTGAGGAGGGAAGATGGACAGGAGGGAAATTAAGGAGAGATAAACCAAGTCTGTGATGGTAGAGGCTGCCTGCCTATTGTGAATTCTGCGCTAGCCCAGTACCTTTAGCAATTGCAGCAGGGACCCAAAGCAGTGCCAAAGGTGTGAACCTGAGCCTGCTTGCTTCACAAGCCTCTTTGTTTTGTTTTGTTTTGTCTATATTTCATTTCTTTCCACAAAGGTTTGAGAGGGGCTTGGAGTTGGGTCACAAAATGAAAGAAAATTATCTCAGTTTGAAAGAAAACTTGTATTTCAGTAACTATTCTCATACTAGACTGAAATCAGAAACCTGACTTTGATACATATAGCTCTTAAACTGTTTGATTTAAACAAAGTTAGTTAAAAATAATCAAATTTTATAAATTCCAGCAATCATTTAAAACTTTTCTTTCTTCTAAGTAGAAAAAGTCAACTTTAACACTTTAAATTGACTTTAACTTTATTCTTCATAACGCAATTAAAAATCATTTAATTTTTTAAATTTAAATTTTAACAAGAGGTAAAGGGAACACAGATCAAATATTTTATTTAACAATTATATCAGCAGTTTTTTGGTGGTTTTTTTTTTTAAGATTTTATTTTTATTTATTTTAGAGAGAGGGGAAGGGAGGGAGACAAAGAGGGAGAGAAACAGCAATGTATGGTTGCCTCTTACATGGCCCTCATGGGGACCCGGCCCGCAACCCAGGTATGTGCCCTGACTGGGAATCGAACTGGGCCCCTTTGGTTCCCAGCCCGCGCTCAGTCCACTGAGCTACACCAGCCAGGGTCAATTATATCAGCAGTTTTAACTTGATTTCCAGATTACCTAGCCAGTTTCCTAACACAAGCCTGTATTCTTAGAATGTGCTGCTGTCACATATGGCTGAATTAACTGTATACTGCCCAAGTCCAGTTGTGGCAACTCCTGTGTGAGTAGCAGTCCTGAGATTATGCAATGCAATGACTTTTTTTAAATCAGTCTCATTATTAGCCTGGTATTTTTCCCTAAATAAGTCCTCCACAATGGTTGCAACATAAAAACACAGTTATAGAGAAAGACATAACAGATAACACCTTTGTTTATTAGATGAATGCATAATTGTAAAATTTTAAATCTATTTTAGAGCCTTTTTAAAAAAAATACAGAACTTACTGAAATTGAATCATTAAGTCACTCTGTGATATCTTCCAGGGCAGAGAAATAACATTGGTAAATAAACTCGATGATAAAATGATTGTTAATGAAACAGTATTTACCGCGAGTCAACACTAGACATGCAGGTATTACCACTGCTCTTCTGAAACTTTTTATAACTAAGATGGAAAGTTGTAGCTAACTCTGGAAAGGAAAATACCCAATTCATCACAGCTTTTAGCAAGTTGTCAAAGCAGGGATTTGGGAACAGTAGTAGGTATGTTTTGGGCAATTATATATGAATACATTGTCAAAACCTATTAGGATTCCTAGAACATTTTATCTAAAAATGTGAAATTAACCCCTGTGATAAGAATAATTACTTTCTAATTTATTTGTTTTATAAATACAGATGTTCATATCTTGGGGATTATCTTTGAAGCAAATTTTTAGTTGCTTCAGGAAATACTCTGCAAAAAACATGCAAATAGCTGCTTCTAGAGTGTCTTCTTTTCCCTTGTAACCTGAAGAAGGGTGGGCTCCTGTGGTGTGTATAATGGTTGGTTGTCAGGACCAGTTGTTTTTGTTGTCATTGTTGCTGTATTTACATGTGAATGTTCTGGTAATTGGCCTGAGGATTAAAAGGTATTGGCACTGCATTGAGTATCAAATAGTTTCCACGAAGCCAGAATCTTCACTTACTTCACCATTCAAGGAAGCACAGTTAGTGCTATAACCTGTTGCCTCGATTTGGCTGCTGCTGTTTTTGTTTTGAACTTAACTTTGAAACATCATGAACCTGCTGATTTTTAAAAATTTTTTAGTTTTCCCCCATGGAGGATTCTACTTGCATTTAATCTAGAGCAGATGTCACATACACCTTTCCCATAAAGGGACCCCATAGTAAGTATTTTAGGCTTTGCAGGCCACACAGTCTCCGTCACAACTGCTCACCTCTGCCATGTGACATCGTGCAACTGTATATAGTATATGAATAAATGACCTTGGCTGTGTTCCCATAAAACTGTATTTTAAAAAACAGGCAGCAGGTGAGAACTGGCACATGGGCCAGTTTGCCAACTATCCGTTATAAGAATCAAATACTTCTACAAGGTTTTTTTCTGAAACTGACAGGTCTTTGTTAGTTTTTTCCCCACTTTCAAATTCAGTTGATTCTTATGGAATTTATCCCCACATCAGTCTGTTTTTATTAATATACTTTAAGCCAGAGCTGTTGACATCCTGCCGTGGTCTGTAAGGATTTAGATCTCATTCCTATTCCATGTCATTTATGTACCTTTTCATCCTCCTAATATGTGCGAGTCAAATTTAGATGAGTTGGACATTTCGTGATTATTTTGACTAGAAGTCACATAGTGAGTGATTACTTTTCCTTTTCCACACAATATTTCTATTTCCTATAGTTTTATCATTGTTATGTTTATTTTGTTAGCTTTCTATCTTCTTTCTAATGTAACACCAAACTCCTCAACAGTTACTGAAATCTCCTCCCAAGTTATTCAATACAGCAGGCATCCTAAATCTAAATCTTTTGTCACCGTCCTGGTGATTCCTTTTGCCTGAATCTCCTCTTTCTTATACCCCATGCCTTCCTCTTTTTTTTTTTTTTTTTTTTTTTTTTTTTTTTTTTTTTTTTTTTTTTTTTTTTTTTTTTTTTTTTTTTTTTTTTGGATCCTTCATTTTAGTGAAGCAGTAGCTTCTTGGGAGAAAGGTTCAAGGGCTATAAACTTCTTTAAACCTTGCATGTCTCAAAGTATTTTTATTCTCACCTAGCTTGAAAATTGTTTTTCTGCAGAAACATAGAAGCATTCCTCCATTGTCTTTTGACCTCTGATTGTGATTCCTAAATTTTTTTGCGGGGGAGGTGATTTGTTTTGTTTTCCTTCTGAAAGTTTGTGAACCTCAATATTCTTATGTTACTCTATTTTAATTTATTGTGTTGAGTCTTTTCAGCCTGAAAAATCATGTCCTTTATTGGGGGTTCTGTGCAACAGCTTTTATTATGCTTTTTATAAAACTCAAGCAAGCATGTTTGACCCATAAACTTCAGCAGCGCAGCTTGTTACTGAGTGACTCAGGTGGTCCTGGCACAAGATTTGCAACAGGTATAATTTAAAGACATAATTCTGGATGACATTACCTAGATCAGTCTTCCAAACAGAATAGATTTCAAACTGCTGTCATCTTGCTTTTACTTAGATACTCCTAAGTTTGTATTACTGGAAGGGGGATAAACCCTTATATTGGGCTATTTACCATGAAAGGTAAATTCAAAATTAAAACATTTGAAGCTGGTAGTTCTACTTTAAAACACCAATGAAATTTATTCACTTCATGGAATGTTCATTGAGTGCCAACCTACTCTTACGTATTACTGTTGTAGGGACTGGGTCTGTAGCAATGAAGAAGACAAAGTCTCTGCTTTATAGAGAAGCAAGTATCTGCACTAGCATGAAGTATTGGGTGATGTGAAGTAAACGAGGAGTAATGGAAACTGTTGTGTTAGTTTCGATAACATTTTAGTAGAGACCTGACTACAGTGAGATGATCAGTCTTTGAAAGGAGACTATTCCAGGTAGAGAAGATCTTGCAATGGAATAGCCTAAGCGTCAAGAACGAATAGCATGACCTGGTTATATATAAAAGTTCACTGTGACTGTTATAGGGAAAATTGGCTGTGGGGAGCAAGATGTTAAGGAGGGTGACCAGGTGTGAACTTACTACATTGGTCCAAGTGAGAAGACTGGTGGTGAGTTGGTCAAAGACAGTAAAAGTAGAAACGGTTAGAAGTGACTGGTTCTGCATGATTTTGCAGTTGGAACCACAGGATTTGCTGAAGACTTAATTTTGAGATGTGAAGGAAGGAGAAATATAATGGAGGTATCCTTTGAGTTTTAGGCCCACACAACCAGAAAAATTGAAATTATGTCAATAAGATGGGAAAGGTAATAGTAAAAGTAGGTTTGAGAAGAAAATCAAAGAACTATCAAGTAGGTAGTTGGCTATATGAGTCTATAGCTCAGGTTAGAGCCGGAGGTAGAAATTTGGAAGCATCAGCCTACAGATGATTTTTAAAGCAGTTGACCAAATTATAAAATTTCTAAATTTATAAGTACATTAAATATTAGGTGTAATCTGTTCATATTCAGTCACCATCCTATATTTATAAAGTGTTGGCTATAACCTAGGCACTGGTGGGAGGTAACAATGCAGTAGTAATACTGAACTTACAAAATGTAAATATATAGTATTAGATAGTTTCTAGGTATCTTTAAATGGAAGTGCAGACATTAAAGTAGTCATAAGTTATATCATTGAGCTTAATGCTGCATGTTATTGATTCTTTCATATTAATTTAGTCTTAATTTGGTCTTTTAAGTTCTTTGAAAGGACGAGCTATATTATATTTTTTTAGTATCACACATGATGCTTATCACAGTTTTGGAAAGATATTAAGTACCCAAAGAATATTTACACAGTAATTATAATTGTTCAAGGACACTAGTATTTTTGTCAGTGTGAATTTTGTTGTTCAATTTGCAGCCTGATTCTACTGCGACTGAAAGAGCAACTGCCAGATTAGCAACGCACCCTCTTTTGAAGAAAAAAATAGATGTGCTAAAAGGTATGAATTAAATGACTTTTAAACCATGTACTTAAATGTATTTGTGCCCAATTATTTTGACTAAGTGGCTGTTGATTAATTTGTGTTTTTGGTTCTTTATCCTTTCAAGGATTTTTTTTTTTTTTTTAAGAGAGAGGGGAAGGGAAGGAGAAAGAGAGGGAGGAAAACATCAGTGTGTGGTTACCTCTCACACACCCCGCACTGGGGACCTGGCCCGCAACACAGGCATGTGCCCTGACTAGGAATCAAACCAGCGACCCTCTGGTTTGCAGCCCATGCTCAGTCCACTGAGCTACACCAGCCAGGACTCAAGGATCTTTTGTATTATAAACATCTTTTTCAAATATTTCAATATACGGGAATGGGCTTGAAGATATGGAAGGTATCTGATATCTGAAGAAAAACTAAATCTGTATTTTTTCCTAAGTTCTAATATGTGAATATATACTGTATGTTCATGGTAATGTTGAATACAATTGATTTTCTAATTACTGATGTAATTCATACTATTACTTGTGATGTTGCCACTACTTAGCAATTTTTATTTGTGTGTGTGTATTGAAAGAATTAAATGCTTTTGTCACCAAAGATATTTATTTTTATGTCTGAAAGCCAATTTATAATGCTCTACAATTATATCAATATATTATTCCTACAGAAATTAAAGTTGCCTTTTTTTTTTTTTTTTTTTTTTTAATTTAGAGAAAGGGGAAGGGAGGGAGAAAGATCAATGTGTAGTTGCCTCTCGCATGCCCCCAACCAGGAACCTGGCCTGCAACCCAGGCATGTGCCCTGACTGGGAACTGAACCAACGATCCTTTGATTCTCAGGCTGGCACTCAATCCAGTGAGCCACATCATCCAGGACTTTTTTTTTTTAATTTTAGATTTTAAATGGATACTCCTGAGCATTCTTTTAAGTTTGGTTTCTAAAAAGTCAGTATATTTCTTTGTGAATTCAGACCCATTCACTATATATACAGTCATGCATCACAAAACAACAGGGGTACATTCTGAGAAATACATTGTTAGGGTATTTCGTAATTATGCGAACATCATAGAGGGAGGGCATTTAACACAAGTAGATGGTATAGCCTGCTACACACCTAGGCTCCATTGTACTCTTAAGGGACCACCGTCATATATGCCATCCATTGTTGATGGAAACTCCATTGTGTAGTACATGATTGTATTTAATATAATGTACAAACAATCCTAAGTGTTTCTAAGTAATTTTAGAAATACTACACTGGAACAGTGACATTTTATATTATTTGTTCACTGCTGATACAAGTCGTATACTATTTCTCTTGCAGCTGCTGTCAAAGCCTTTAAAGATGCGAGACAAAATGATACTGAAGTTCAGTCATCAAAGAATGCTTCAGGAGAAAATGATTCCAAGGACACTTCAAGTGATGATGCCATTAAGTCACAGCATGAAGGAGCTGTTGTCAGTGAGCAAAAAGACAAAGAAGCCGAAATCCTGGCAAAGAAATCAATAAATAGTGCAAAAGAAAAAGTAGCCAAGATGGAACACGGACCCAAAACAGTACGCATTCCAAATTCTCCATCAAAGCCTTCTGAAAAGGATTCTGTAGTTCCCTGTGAACCCCAGAGAATACCTGCTAACCCAAAAATGAAACTGTTATCTCAAAACAAAATAAAGGAAGCGCCCAAGAGCTCACTTGGTGAAAACAGTGATGGGGAAGAATTACACGAGGAAGAGAAGGAGTATTTTGATGACAGCACAGAAGAAAGGTTTTACAAACAGTCTTCCATGTCTGAGGACAGTGACAGTGGTGATGACTTCTTCATTGGAAAAGTCAGACGGACACGAAGGAAGGAAATTAGTTGCCATTCTTCAGTTGTAGAGCAAAAATCCCCCCAAAAGGTGTCTCCTGTAGATAATGTACTTGAAACCCATCAGGGTATAAGAAATGACAAGAACAAGCCACGTACAGAAGGAAAGAAGTTTGAATCAGTGTTTTTCCATTCTTTATCTGGATCTAAAAGCTCCAGAAGGTAATTATATTTTTGTGTTCTGAAATAATTATTAGTTTTTTAAAAATGTTAAATATTTACATACCCTAATAATGAGAAATTACCTGTCATACATAATTCTCATTTGTGCAAAATACATCCTGTGACTTTGACCTCTCCAGCTTTATACTGGGATAACATATACAAATACACATATGGCAATGACACCTTTATTCAACTTCATAAGAAAATAAGATGTAATAGCCAAATAATTTTTCTAGCTAACTTAGGTTTATCCCTTCAGGTATCAAAATTTTGAAACTTTGAATTGGCTTTTGATGAAAACTCCTGAAAATGTCTCAACGTGTCTCACTCTTTAAATAAAACTTCATGAATAGAAATATGGTTGGTCTGGGGTTTTTTGTTGTTACGGTTGTTAGCCTAGGGCCATTGTTGTAACATCAGTCATTTTATTATGTTTTCCTATTTCAGTACGTACAACTTCTTGCCCTAACACCGCCCGTTTCTCCAGACTGCTTTATATTTGGTGGTCTGCCGTCTCTCTTCCTGTTGTTAACTACTTTTCACAGCTGTTCTGTTATAAATCAGTGCATTTATTTTTATATGTATTTTTAATCGGGTAGGGGATATCTTCACACATGGTAAGATCATTTCTTCAGTAACAGCTGTTTTCTTCAGTAAACTGTTTTTCTATATATTTATATCTCAGGGATCATTTTTAATGTAAAAGAAAAATGTGATGTTGAAAATTTGAAAGAAATAAGAGTATGGAAAAGACACAACCATCTTTGGAGCCTTGAAAATAATTAAAATATATCTCCCAAACATGCCTCAAAAGGAAACATTTTTTCTCATTTGAAAATAACGCATCACTGTTTCTTTCCTCTCCCACAAAATATAAATCTTAATTTTTATTATATGTGACTCATTACCCTTATGAGAAGATTTTTGAAATTCTATGTCTAGATCATCCTCAAGAGCAGACAGACACCAGGTAACCAGACGATATTTTATAACCAGAAGCTCCTATGAAGATAGAGGGAAGTTCCCATATGTTTCTGTAGTAATATTGGGGCCTAACAAACCTTTGATGAAGCTAAAACCTGGTGTTTTTATAACTTTTTATAGATTGCTGGTGAGATAAGGGAGTACTATAGTCCATTGAATGAGTTTTATCATCGTTTTTATTACATTATCTTAAGTCAGTTCTTTTTTTAAATTTTATTTTTCAATTATAATTTATGTTCAGCATTATTAGTTTCAAGTGTACAGCATAGTGGTTGGACAATCATGTACTATACCAACGGTCGCCCCCAGTATTCCAGTGCTCACCTGGCCCCATACATAGTTATTACAATATTACTGACTATATTCCCTGTGCTGTACTTTACATCCCCATGACTGTTTTGTAACTACCAAATTGTACTCTTTAATCCCTTTGTTTTTTTCACCTAGTCCCTCAAATCCTCTCCCCTCTGGCAATCATCAGTCTGTTCTCTGTATCTGTAAGTCTATTTCTATTTTGTTTGTTCATTTATTTTGTTCTTTAGATACCACATAAAAGTGAAATCGTATAGTACTTGTCTTTCTCTGACTGTTAGGTCAGAAGATTGACTTACCTTTTTAAAGTCCTAATGGTGTTTTTCTTCTTTCAGAAATTGTAGAGAACAGGCTCCAAAAAGCAACACCCCAGGTATGTTATTAATAGCTGTCTCACCTCCAGATGCAATTAAGCAATGTCTTGCCAGAGTGGAACGATGAAAAATTCTGATTGCTTGATAGCCTAAATGAATTATGTACACATAGAAATGGAAACAGCATCTTATAATTATCAATATAATTTTTAATTTAGATTGTTTTTTCCCTTATGTCCTGTCAGTGGAAAAGATACAGACAAAAGTTATTGGAAAGTATTGGATCTGTTTAATTTATCTTGAACTAATGCGTTCATTCTTTAAGTAAGTTATATAAGTTATACCTTCGTCAGTGCCATCCTGTTAAACATTCAGTAACAAGTATGCCACTTTCTGGGTTAAGAATAAAATCAAAGTATTTTTAAATTATAATAAATCAAGTTTAATATATTTGGGTAGGCTGACTTCTGTGCATATTTCAAACTCTCCTGATTTAAAAATTAAAAATGTATTTGCCCCTCACCTTACAGTCCCACTATGGATCAGCAGAGGGGTCATTCAAGGATCAAGCTGCTTCTTTTGGCTCCTTCCTCATCCAGGTCCCAGATATTCTCTATTTGGACAACAGAAGGGAATAATGTACATGGAGAATTTTGCAGGAGTTATCATGTGGCAGGCCTGAAAGTGGCAGGAATCAGTTGACATTTCATTAGCCAAAATTCAAATATGTGACTCTGTCTAGCCACTAGGGAGCAAATAAATGCAGTCTGACTCTGTGGCTAGGAATAAAAAGAAAGTAGAATTGATCGAACACATAATGACCATCCTTTTGATAACCAGACTCCCATCTCACTTTTCTTCCCACACACAGAGAGCACACTTACCTCCTTCCCAATGAGGCCAGCCCAAAGTCCCCTCCAGTTAAAATCCCAGAATTACTGAGTCATGATATGATATGATGCTTTCCATCAGGTCTCATGGATGTGACTGCTCAAAGTTTGGTGACCTGAGCATTAAAAAAAACTGCCTGCCCCCAACTCATACCAAGTATTTAGTGGCAGAGGAGGGGCAGACTAACTACAATGAAACCTGTCAACCAGTTAAAGGAAAAATGGAAAGGCACACAACTCATTTACTACCTGAGCAAAGAGAACTCCTAGAGGCACTAGATGGAAAAGATTGCAAGGAGCAGACAGACCATAATGAATAGGAACTAAATCAAGATTTGATAGGTATTTATTATAGTCTACTATGCATAATACTAAAACTAGTATTCGAAAGTAGGGTAGAGCCATTAAAATAATATAGAAATTTGGCATTGGCTTAGCAGTTTAGTGATAGGTAGTAAGAAAATAGGTAACTGAGCCTGAAGAGTGAGCAACCTGTGTGCTAAAGATAGGTAAAACAGTTGGCAGTGAGAACGTGGGAAGCAGGCTCTGTGTCTGGAATTTGTAGCACCAGGGTAAGTGGTTGGAAAGAATAAAAAGATTATTGATGGCTTTTGGGGAGTGTACTACAAAAAATAAAAGAGAATAGAAGCTTAAATGTGAAGTTTTTATGGTCAGGCCCTTTACTCACATTCCATTGGCTATAACTCAGTTACATGGGCTTATGTAATTGTAGCATGATGAGAAATGAATTGCGGTTGTGCACGTAGAAGGAAAAGAAGACTAGGTTTGGCAGACACATGGCCATCTGCCTCATTTGCCATATTTTTACAAAGGTAGGATAACGAAACTAAAACCATTCCAGTCATTGTTTTCCTAATGAGGAAACCCACATAAAAGAGTTTGTTGTTTTTGTTTAAGTTATATATTTATAGTATTTATCAGATTCTTTACATGTACAAATTTACTTTGCATAATTATAAAGATATTACTTTAGAAATACTTTCTACTCAAATCTTAGTTGTCACAAAACACTTTCATTAAACATTAACTCTTCATTTTCCACCAGTAGGGCCACTTTTTGAGTATTATAAATTTATAGAGCATGTGATTTGTACAAAATATGCGACATTTGTATAAAAATTGGGGCATTTTGAATCTATACAGTGATAATTTTGGAAATAGGATCCCACACTGTGGTACACTTGTTTATAAAACATGCCCTTTGCTTTTTTAAAAGTATTTTATTGTTCATGCTATTACAGTTGTCCCAATTTTCCCCCTTTTGCTTTTTAAGGAGATCTTTAAAAGGCTTTTGACAGTGATATCTAAGTTGCAGTGGAAAAATTATGCATCCCCAGGACTGCTTAACACTTTTCGTACTGCTCATGAGTTTTCTCGTGTTTGCGCGCCATCTGTTAAGGACCACATCACGAGATGATTTAATTAACATGCAGTTTGCCCAAAAACCTGCGGTTCCTGGCATATGTCTTAGAGATTTCTGTGTGGTACGAAAGGTGTTAATACATCCATATTAAACTTTTTGCCTCCCTGTTTTTGTTTTGATTTTATAAACATGCATTGATTCATGTCTTTTCAAGCTAGTATGTCTTCCACATAGTACTTTGTTGTCAAAAGAATGTATTCGGTAATTGCAGTGCCTAATGATACAGGAGGCTGTAAGGACTAGAACAGAACTTGCCACCCTCTTACCTGGTGGATGTAATTTCATGACTAAAATAAAACTTTGTCCTGCATTTGAGTATATTTACTAATTTACTTTGCAGTTATAACTTTGTTCAGTAACAAAAGAAAATGAAATCAATTAATAGACCTTTAAAAATAATCAACATTTTCAAATTCAGTGTCTTAGTAAAGATGTGTATTTTCTGGCTACTTCTGCTTCACACACAGATGTAAGCAGATGGTGTTTTTAAGAGAGCACAGCATCACGAGGAGGTGCACACCACACACCTACTGACAGGGCTAGGAAGCATGTGTCCCAAAATCGACGGCTTGTGTATATTTCCACTTCAAACTGTTCCTTGTTGGATTTAGATTTTAAACTGTGAGGTATTCCATTTCAATAGAAGTAAAATTCTTCTTTGTATTGACTTGAGAAGTTGAAATATATTTCTCTCATGTGTTGTTTTGGTATATAGTTAGTTTTTATTAATTTTGCTTTCTCCTTCCAGGTTTTCAGCAAAATGAAGCTCAGCTGAAGAATCAGTTTATTAAGCGTGCACAAAGAGGGCCCCAAAACACAGCACAGCAGGCACAGCTGCCTCTTCATCCTTCGTGGGAAGCAAGCAGGAGGCGAAAGGAACAGCAATCTAAAATTGCTGTGTTTCAGGGGAAGAAGATTACATTTGACGATTGATTAGTACCTCCCTCTGAAAGGAGCTTTTCCATCTAAAATTTTTTTTTCTTTTTGTTTTTTTCTAGCCCATTTTTTAAACTCATTTGAGTAAGTCTCTTTGGAAGGAGGCATAGAAATAAGTTTATTGTTGTCTTTACTTTTCCTTTTTAAGTTTTCAAGTTATGTTTATATAAACCTTCTACAAATCAACTACATAAATTGGTTTCTTTAAATATGCCCTAACTGTTCCCTTTATAAAAGAATTTTGAGTTTATAACTGTCAGATTTCCTCATTTGTGCTTATCATGAAGTGTATGTCACTGGATTAGGTTTGTGTTTCTTTGCCTTGAAAATAAGTGTTGAGATATATTTAAAATAATGTAAAAATCTGAGGAAATTATAGCTATTTAAAATATAAATCACCTTTGCTATAAGTTATTCTTGTTAGCAAAATTAAGGTTAAGATAATAATGTTTATTATGAGCATACAGATAATAAATTATACAAATAAATACTAATTTTTATATTGTTTTAATTATTTGTGATCTTGTACTTTCTGACTGCTTTAGTTTTCCAGCACAGTCTTGGAATTCTGAATTATATTTCAATTATTTAGGCAACATACATTGTTTAAATATCACAACATGACCAAAAGTTGGTTTTATATTTCACTGCATATAAATATTTCTGTTAAATCCAGAATGTACAACCTCTAATTATGTGGCATGTGCTCTTACAGAAATGTTTTTTAAGGAATCATAGATCGGAATTGATATGAGCCAGTTCTGAAGGAAGTGTGATTAAAAGAGCATTCCTACCAATGGCTGAACAAGAGGTTATGAGATGACTCACTGAGGGAAGGGGCTACTCTATACATCATAGTTCTATCATTAGAAGGAAAACAGGATTTTAAAAATCCTTTCAAAAATTTCACTTTTGTTGCTCTGGGCAAAATTAAAGGTTCTTTGTTAACTAAATAAAAGTTAACTAAATTCTGTGTTTTCCATGCGTTGGTACTGTTAATGGTTGGGAAAGCCTTCTGCTAGGCAGGAATTCATCAGCTCTGGAGAGTCGTTTCCGTCCTTCCAAGAACTTAAACATTTAGATAATTTGAGCAATGGAATTTAAAGAGACTATGCAGAAAGAAAATTATGGCTGTGTTGAATGGAAAATTTATTTTTTCTACTTTTTTTTCAACTTTATTTTGACTATCAATTATGTAAGATTGAAATTAATTTCAGTTGAAATTTTAATTATGAAAGTTTATTACAGGAAAAAGTGAAAGAAAAATGTCTTCTGTGCCTACCAGATTTAGCCAAACTGCGAAGTTGAGAGCACTGTCTTCCAAACTGCCAAGTCTGTTCAGGACCTTTTACCCCAATTGCAAGGAGTTAGGAGCCAGCTACTAAGTTAGAGAGAAGAACCCACACAAGACCACCCTCGCTTCTGGCACCAACTGCAGGTTTGGAGGTGGGGTGCAGGGCGGGGGAATAGGGTTAAATGTGCCCTGTACACTCTCAGGTTCAAAAATTTGCTAGAAAAACTCTTAATACTCACCAAAACCTATTATATTCACAAAGTTTATTACAGGGAAAGTGAACAAGTTATAAACAGTCAAAAGAAGAGATGCATTCTAAATGCAAAGTTTCTCTTGTCCTGGGGACCCATTATCATCCTGGCATCAATATTCAGTTTGCCAATCTGAAGAGCTCACTCAAGCTTTAGTGTCCAGAATTTTTACTGTGCCTTCAAAATCTAAGCCTGATTGGTTAATTGCCCACATGATTGTTTCAGATGGACTGCTAACCACATAACCCAAAGCCCCTATTCTGAATCACATGGTTTGTCTTTTTTAGTAGCCAGCTCCTACCCAAAAGATAGTCCTGTCAGGTATGGCCTATATTGCTTTCAGGAAGCTGAAGGTAAAGACAGTTCTCTTTGCGCAAGGCCAAGTTCTTTACTATATCCTGCACCAGAAATTCTCATTTACCGCATTAATATTTTACTGCATTTTCTTTATCCTTGGCTTTCATCCTCCTCTGTTCCCTTTCTCCTTCCCTCTTCCTCATTCTTTTCTATTTTTCCTCTCTCTGTCTTCCTCCTTTTCTTTATCCCCTTCCATCTTCTTTCTTGCTCTCACTCGTCTCCCTTCATTTAATTTTGCCTTCTCCCTTATATTCTCTTTAAAAACAGAGTCATTCTCTATTCTCATGTATTACCACAATCCAGCTGTCAAATACTCGGATTTTCCCAATTGCCCGATGCCTTTTTACAACAACAGAAAAGCCAGCATCATACCATATATTCAGTTGTTATGTCTGGTTAGTTGGGAATAGTTTCTTTCTTAGAATTTCATGACATTGACATTTTTCAAAAGCACAGAGGAGTTTATTTTGCATTTTCCCTTTTTTTGGGTTTGTCTAATGTTCCTTTGCTAAGTTCAAGTTAGGCACTTGAGGCAGGAATATCACAGAAGGGCTGTTGTATTTATCCCACTGCATATTAGGAGGCAGGTGATGATGTTGATGTGGCCTAGTACTGATGATGTTAACTTGCCTTGTAGTGTCTGTGAGATTTCTCTACTGGAAAGTTACTATTTTTCTCTTTGTAATTAGTAATTATAGAGAGATACTTTGAGACGATATACTATTCTAAAACTTAAATGGACTAGTTCTAACATTCATTCATAATTGTTACTAGAAACAATTACTGCTGTAGTAGTTATAAGTGGTGATTTTTTTGTTTTTTTAATTCTTAAAGACATAACAGAAAAAAACTTCAGGCCAATATCACTGATGAACATAGATGCTAAAATCCTCAACAAAATATTGGCAAACTGCATCCAGCAAGTTGTTAAAAAAATCATACACCGTGATCAAGTGGCATTCATCCCAGGGATGCAAGGATGGTACAATATTAGCAAATCAATAAACATAATACACCACTTAAACAAAATGAAATAGAAATCACATGATCATATCAATAGATGCAGAAAAAGCATTTGATAAGCTACAGCACCCATTTATGATAAAAATACTCAGCAAAGTAGGAATACAGGGAGCATTCCTCAACATAATAAAGGCCATATATGAGAGCTATAGCCAACATCATAGTCAATGGGAAAAAATTAAAACTTTCCTCCTAAGATCAGAAACAAGACAAGGGTGTCTATTTTCACCACTTCTATTCAACGTAGCACTGGAAGTCCTAACCACAACAATCAGACAAGAAAAAAGAAATAAAGGGCATCCAAATTGGAAAGGAGGAAGTAAAACTGTCCTTGTCTGCAGATGACATGATAGTGTACATAGAAAATCGTATAGACTGCACCGAAAAACTACTCAACCTAATAAATGAATTTGGCACAACAGCAGGATACAAAGTCAATACTCAGAAATCAAAGACATTTTTGTACACCAACAATGAAATATCAGAAACAAATTAGGGAAAAAATTTCATTTTATATAAGAACAAGAAAAATAAAATACCTAGGAATAAACCTAACCAAGGAGGTAAAAGACCTGTATGCAGAAAACTACACAACACTGAGGAAAGAAATTAAGGAAGACACAAACAAATGGAAGCATGTACCATGCTCATGGATTGGAAGAATTAACATCAAAATGGCCATACTACCCAAAGCAATCTATAAATTCAATATAATCCCTATCAAAGTACTAATGACATATTTCACAGATATAGAACAATTCAGAAATTTATATGGAACCATAAATGACCCCAAATACCTGCAACAATTTTGAGAAAGAAGAACAAAGGAGGGATCACAATACCTGATATCAAAGTGTATTCCAAGGCCACTGTAATCAAAACAGCCTGGTACTGGCATAAGAACAGGCTCATAGACCAATGGAACAGAACAGAGAGCCCAGAAATAAACCCAAGTCTCTACGGACAATTAATATTTGACAAAGGGGGAAGAAACATAAAATGGAGTAAAAACAGCCTCTTCAACAAATGTTGGAAGATCTGGACAGCTACATGCAAAAAAATGAAACTCAATCACCAACTTACAGCATACACAAAAATAAATTCAAGGTGGATAAAAGACTTAAATATAAATTGTAACACCATAAAAGTCCTAGAGGAAAATACTGGCAGGAAAATCTCAGATATTCTATGCAGCAACATCTTCACTGATATGTCCCCTAGAGCAAGGGACGTAAAGGAAAGAATAAACAAATGGGACCTCATCAAATTTAAAAACTGTATGGCTGAAGAAAACAGCATTAAAATGAAAAGAGAACCAGCTATATGGGAAAACATATTTGCCAATGACACCTCAGACAAGGGTTTAATCTCCAAAATATATAAAGAACTCACACAACTCCACTCTAGGAAGACAAAAACCCAATTAAAAAATGGGCAAAAGACGAACAAACACTTCTCCAAGGAGGACATACAGAAGGCCCAGAGACATGAAAAGATGCTCAGCATTACTAGCTATCAGAGAGATACAAATTAAAACCACAATGAGATACCACCTCACACCAGTCAGAATAGCCATCGTAAACAAGGCAACGGACAAGTGTTGGAGAGGATGCAGAGAAAAGGGAACCCTAGTGCACTGTTGGTGGGAATGCAAACTGGTGCAGCCACTGTGGAAAACAGCATGGAACTTCCTCAGAAAACTAAAAATGAAACTGCCTTTTGACCCAGCAATTCCACTACCAGGATTATACCCTAAGAGCCCTGAAACACCAATCCAAAAGAACCTATACACCCCAATGTTCATAGCAGCACAATTTACAGTAGCCAAGTGCTAGAAGCAACCCAGGTGCCCATCAGCAAATGAGTGGATCAAGAAGCTACGGTACATTTACACAATGGAATTCTACACAGCAGAGAGAAAGAAGGAGCTCCTACCCTTTGCAACAGCATGGATGGAACTGGAGAATATTATGCTAAGCGAAATAAGACAGTGAGGGAAAAATACGATATTATCTCGCCTTTAACTGGAATATAATCAACAAAAGAAAAAGCAAGCAAAATATAACCAGAGATGTTGAAATTAAGAACAATCTAACAATAGCCAAAGGGAAGGGGGAGGGGACTATGTGGATAAGGGTTTTCAGGAACTACTATAAAGGATACAGACAAAACCAAGGGGGAGGGTGGAAGCAAGGGAGGGAGGTGGGTTTGGATGGGGGGAAGGGAGAAAATTCAGACAACTATAATTGAACAACAATAAAGTAATTTTTAAAAAATAAAAAAAAATACTCTTAGTTCTACAATTATTAATAGGCTTTTTATGTTAAGGAAGAGCTTTCCTTTTCTCCCACTATTCAATTTTTAAGTTATTTCAGTATGATCCCATGGATACCTCATCTTTCTATTTTATATTTTCATTGTGTATTTTTATTTTATTTTGTCTATTGGCTTATAAGGTTTACAATATACATCTTTATCACAGTCTGACCTCAAGTAGTAGTATACCACTTTACATATGGTCTAAGTACCTTAGTATAGTATACTTTAATTTTCTTCCTCCCAGTCTTTGTACTGTTTTTCACGTGTATTTTATTTCTACATGTAACTCTATAATACATTCTTACTGTTTTTGCTGTATTAGTCCTTTTGTCTTCTTACATGTTTATGTTTTTTTTCTATTTCCTTGAAGATCTGGCACATTGATAGTTGTTTTAATGATCTTGTCTGCAGTACTCAACTTGGACCAATTTTTATCCTCAGAGGACATTTGGCAACATCTGGAGATATTTTGGGTGCAACAACTGGCGAGAAGGACCATCTAGTGGATGTAGGCCAGGCATACTGCTGGACATTCTACAATGCATACAACAAGGAATTATCAAGCTCAGGATGTCAGCAGTGCTGAGTTTGGGAAACCTTGGTCTAGGGTTCATTTGGCCCCACTATTGAAGAACTACCAGATGCTTTGTTTATTAGGAAATCTTTCTGTTGTGTCTGGTGAGACACAAGCTATTCCTGGCACTGTGTAAGTTCTGGGACTGTTCCACTAAATCCTTCCTAGTGATTTTCCCCCCAGTCTTGGTAGATTCTTCATACACATTGCACAGAGCAGTCTTACACCACCAATTTGAGGGAACCCTTCTATAGTTCTAGAGAACACTTTCTTTCTGTGTGTTTTCCTCATCTGTATTTTTCCTTACAGAAAGTAGCTGCATTAGCCTATTTAAACTCTGTCTCTATTTTTTTTTTCAAGATTTTATTTATTTTCAAATAGAGGGGAAGGGAAAGAGAAAGAGAGGGAGGGAAACATCAATGTGTGGTTGCCTCTCATGTGGCCCTCACTGGGGACCTGGCCCGCAACCCAGGCATGTGCCCTGACTGGGAATCAAACCGGTGACCCTTTGGTTCGCAGCCTGTGCTCAGTCCACTGAGTTACACCAGCCAGGGCTAAACTCTGTCTCTTTAAACTCATGGAACTCTGTCTCTTCCATGAGGCTGCTGAGTTATTCTGGGGTCCCTTCCCCCAGCACTATAGTTTAGAAACTCTTCAAGTACTGAGTTTAAGCTCTCAACTCATTTGTTTTCTTTTGGTTATTAATAGCCTGTACAAATTTTTGTTCATTGTCTGAAAATCTTTGTTTTATATATTTTATTCAGTTTTCTATTGTTTAATGTAGAAAGGGAAAGTTTCTGGTACTACATAATGGTCAGAAATAGAAGTCCATTGTTTAACACTCAACTTGTCCTTAGCTCACAAGTGGCCAAATCCAGCCCTCCACCATGTTTTATCCGGCCTGGCACCTTGTTTCTAACCAGCAGCAGTGCCGAGCTCCTTGCCCCTAGCTAAGGAGTAGTTACAGTTATACAGTCCTAAAAGTACATTTGGCCCTTTGAAGGCAACTGTGAGGCTGGTGTGGCCTCCAGTGAAAATGAGTTTGACACCCCTGCCTTAATTTGACCAGTGGGAGCCTTCTCAGGCTATCTGCTGAGTCCTTTTGACATGTATTATCCACAATATATTTACTTATTTTCTCAACCCTAGAATTCACAGAAGTTAGTTTCAGAATTGCTGACAATGTTTCTACAAAACAGAAGTCTAACTGAAGTCTACTAATCAAAGTTAAATATATGCTTAAAGTTATTTTTTCTTTAGCCTGAGGGCATATGGTCTTAAAACTTAAGTTTGAAAGTTATCTGGGATGATTTCAGTGAAAATGGTGGAGTGAGAACACCCAGAAATTTTTCTCACCATAAAAAGCAATGAGAAAACCGTCCATATTGTCAACATCAACTTTTTCAGAGCTAAGGAATTAACCAAAAGGAGTATTTTTCAAGCAAAATTGGCTGAACCTTGATAAGAACAGTGGTGTTTGTGACATTTTCACTTGCCCTTTTCTCAACCTCCAGTTCTCATACCCATGGTCGCCTTGAGAACTAGCAGCTGACAGCCACTGGGGGTGGCAGAACAGCGTTGGACCGTCCAAGATACATTCTCTTAGAATTGTCATTATTTCACCACTTTCGGAGTTCGCTGGAAGGCCTTTCCTGAAAATCTGTCTTGACTAAGAAGAGCTTTCCCAGTGCATAAAGCCTTTCTGAGATCACTTTTTGGGAAACAATGCTTTGTTTAACACCACAGGTGCCTGAAGTGGGGACAAACAAGAAGTTCATCAAAAAGCTTAAAAGGAAACTCAGAGAATTCAGTGTCCTTAGGAACTCTGGTAAGGTCTGACACATTTCTTGGAACTAAGGAAGGCAGGTGCATAAAAGGTTACCTGCGTGTTCAGGAAAAAACTAAGGATGCCCTAAATGCTCACCTCTGGTTGGCCTGCACAATATGTTCATATATTTCTCACTGATAGAGAATGGGACTTACATGTCAAAAGGACACAGCAGATAGTTTATAGGAGGAAGAAATGAAAGTTAAGGTGGAATTGTCAGCTTTCTGGCTAAGTGTTAAAGGTGTGCCCCAACATACACACAGGGCCCTGTGAAGAAAATCAGGGAAGTATTGATTCCAGGCATTTAAGGAACACTCTGTCCAGTTATCAGTGTACTACTAAAGCCAATGAAACAAAGGCTGCAGTGGCCATACATGACAAAGAATACCGACTTCACAAAAATAGTTCAAAAAAGTCACTAAACAAAAACCAGTAACAACAAGACTTGGGGAGAGGGGAATATCTGATTTCTAGAGTTGCAACATTGTATTTAAAGCGTTCAGTTTTCAAGAAAACATTGTAAAACATGCAGAAACAAAGTATGGCCCATATACAGAAGGAAAAAGCAATCAATGGAAACTGTTGAGGAAGCCCAGACTTTGGATTTATTCAACAGTGACATTAAGCTATTTTAAATATGTTCAAAGAACCAAAGGGAACCATGTCTAAAGAACTACAAGTCTGAGAACAATGTCTCACCAAGTAAAGAATATCAATAATGAGATAGAAGTGATAAAGAAGTGACAAAAAGAAACTTAGGAGCTGAAAAATACAATAACTGAAACAAAATATTCAACAGAAGGGCTCAATAGCAGGCAAAAGAAAGATACAGTGAACCAAAATATAGATCTACTAAGATTATCCAGTCTGAGGAACAGAAAAAAAAATTAAACAGATGCACAAAGACTTGTGGGATACCATCAAATGTACCAACATAAGCATAATGGGAGTCTCGTGTGACTCCACATTTCTGCTCAGCTGTATGCCTTAAGAGAATTGAAAACATGTTCAAACAAAAACTTGAACATGAATGTTCATAATATAATTCCCAATAGCTAAAAAAAGAGGAAACAACCCAAATACCCAACTGATGACTGCGTAAACAAAATATATAGTAAATATAGTTGTCTCTTGAATAGCACAGGTTTGAACTGCGTAAGTCCACTTATATGCAGCGATTTTTAATAACTGCGCTGTTTGTGATCTTTGGTTAGGAGTCTGAATGCAGAGAGCCGACTGTGTGTATTGATCTGTGCCATCTACATGGGAGACTCGAGCATCTGTGAATTTGGGTATCCACAGGGAAGCAGAAGTCCTGGAACAAATCTGTGGGTACCGAGGGACACTTAAGGTTTTGGGGAGTCAAAAGTTATATACAGGCATTTGTGCAAGGGGTTGGCACCTCTAACTGCCATGTTGTTCAAGGGTCAGCTGTACATACAATGGGGTATTATTCATTCATAAAAAAAGTAGCATTGGTATATACAATGACATATATAAACTTTGAAAACATGTTAGGAAAGAAGCCAAAAACGAAATACGGTTCCACCTACATGAAGTGCTCAGAATAAGTAATTGCATAGAGACCAAAGTAGGTAGTGATTGCTGGGGGCTGGGCGAGGAAGGCGTAGTGAGTGAATGCGAATGGGTATGGCATTTCTTTTTGGATTGATGAATGTGCTCTGGAGTTGAATGAACAGTTTTCTCTACAAAAACCCACTGAATTGTACATTTTTAAATGTGAATATTATGGTATGTGAGGTGTATCTCAGTTTTTTAAATACTAATGAAAAAGTTACCTGAGTTAGTGCTTTTTCCTTCCTTCTATGTAATATGTCATTTGTAATGCAGTTTAGGTCCTATTTTTCTGATGTGTTTTCTTTTAAGGATTTATCCCTCTTTCTTGCTAGTTCAATTTATATTTGTTCTTTATGTATGTGAAACATTAGCATTCTTCTATAACTCAAAGCCACACAAAGCACTGTACTCAGAGAAGTGGTAGCTCCCTGCTTTCAACCTCATTCCCATACATTCCCTGTAAGTAACCAATCTCATTAGTCCCTGGTGCCTCTATCCTTGCTGTGTTTCAATTTGCACAGATAAACGAATGTATGTATATTTTGTTGTATCCTCTTTTTTATACAAGAAGTAGCATAGCCTAGATACTTTTATGAACATTGCATTTTTCATTAAAAAATATATCTTGGAAATCCCTGTCCATTGAATTCTTCATTTAAAACAAAACAAACAAAAAAGCTTTATAGTACCCCATTTGGGTGTTATAAAAAACAAACAAAAAAGCTATATAGCACCCCATAAACCAACAGTTTATTCAATCACTCATCAATTATGGATATATAGGTTATTTTTCATATTTTGCAGTTATATTGTTGCAAATAAAATATGAAAAGCTGATGCATTTTCATATTCTAGGTATGTTCCTAGAGGTAGGAATGTTATGTCAGAAGGGAAATGCATAGACAGTTTTGTTTAAAAATTGATGTTCCAATTTGTATTTCCACCAGCAGTGTAATGAGAGAGGCATGTTTCCCTACAATGTCTCCAAGAGAGGTTTTGCTGTTTTAATTTTTATTTTTGCCAGCTGGTTGAGTGAGAAATTACCTTACTCAGTATAGTTTTACTATGTCTTTTTCTTACTAGAGGTACAATTGAATACTTTTTAATTTTTAAGAGCTATTTTTAAATCAGTTTTCACGAATTTGCTGTCTTGCCCATTTTTCCTTTGGTAAGGAGTTATTTTTTGTTCTTGTCTTTTTCCTCTTAACTTTTAAGATTTAATTTTATGTTACAGATACTAGCCTTTTATCTGTTATATATATTGCAAATATTTTTCCAAATATGTCAGTTGTCTTTTGTTATTCTATTGTTTACTTTTCTATCATTGTTTGTCTGCCTCTTACTGTATGTGCCAGATGTATCAGTTTCTCTTTCAATTTCTTCTATTTCATTTTTGTATATGGATTTGGAATCATAGTTAGAAAATCTTTCCCTACTATTGTTTGCTTTTAATTGTATTTAGTATCATTCTTGCAGCCCCTGCTTTCTTAAGTGTTTCTATTTCCCCGGAATACCTTTGACCATCCTTTTATTTTTAGCCTTTTTTAGGCGCGTCTCTTGACTGGAGTTAGGTCTTTATGAACCAAGCTGTAAATCTTTCCTTTTAATAAGCAAATTAAACTCTTCCACAGTTGGTGATAATATGTTTGCTTTCAGTTGTCAGATTTATGCTGTAATTATTATATTTACTGTTTCTCTTCACAATGTGTTTGCTGTGGTTTTTTTATTCCTAAATTTGGTATTGACAGAGATTAATGTTTCTGTTCTATGGTGACCTTTGTGCTGACACTTTTAGTGCCCTTGGCTCCTGATTCATTTTATCCACAGTTTGTATTGTCCGTTTTTAATAACATTTCTTAATTTTTACTTGTCTAAGTCATAGTTAATGGGTTTATTCTGCTTTTCTCATCCCATCTCCACCCTCCTCTCATTTTTGGTTGCATTGTTTTTATTTCATTGGAACATAGAGTATTATTACAGAATATTATTCTGCTATTCTCACTCCGACCTTAATTTTAACCTTATTTTTACAATTAACTTATATTAAGGCTAAATTGCTAAACTTTTCCCAGTCATCTTTTGTTTGTGTGAAGTTCAGCTTTTAGTACATTCCTCAAAACAGGACTCCTGGAAAGAATTCTTTGAGCCCTTGGTATTTAAAATATTTTCCTTGGTTTTCATACTTAGGCCGTGGCTGGATCTTAGAACTATGGTTTTCTCAGTGATCCTACCCCTCTTCCTTGTGGCAGCTGAACTCTTTGTCTCTTTACTGATTCTTTTTTTAAAAATATATCATATTGATTATGCTATTACAGTTGTCCCGTTTTCCACTCTTTATTACCCTCTGCCTTGCACCCACCCTTCCACCTGCATCCTCCCAACCTTAGTTCATGTCCATGGGTTGTACATATAAGTTCTTTGGCTTCTACATTTCTTGTACTGTCCTTAACCTCCCCCTGTCTATTTTCTGTCTTCCATTTTTGCTACTTATTCCCTGTATCTTTTCCCCCCATTCCCACCCCCCACTGATAACCCTCGATTGAGATCTGCATTTCTCTGATTCTTTTCCTGTTCTAGTTTGCTTAGTTTGCTTTTGTTTTTGTTTTTTAGGTTCGGTGGTTGATAGTTGAGAGATTTTTGTCATTTTATTGTTCGTTGTTTTGATCTTATTTTTCTTAGATAAGTCTCTTTAACATTTCATGTAATAAGGGCTTGGAGATGATGAACTCCTTTAACTTGACCTTCTCTGGGAAGCACTTTATCTGCCCTTCCATTCTACATGATAGCTTTGCTGGATAGAGTAATCTTGGATGTAGGTCCTTGCCTTTCATGATTTTGAATACTTCTTTCCAGCCCCTTCTTTCCTGCAAGGTTTCTTTTGAGAAATCAGCAGATAGCATTATGGGAACATCTTTGTAGGTAACTGTCTCCTTTTTTCTTGCTGCTTTTAGGATTCTCTCCTTATCTTCAATCTTGGGTAATGTAATTATGATGTGCCTTGGTGTGTGATTCCTTGGGTCCAACTTCTTTGGGACTCTCTGAGCTTCTTGGATTTCTTAGAAGTCTATTTCCTTCACCAGATTGGGCAAGTTTTCCTTCATTATTTGTTCAAATAAGTTTTCAGTTACTTGCTCTTGTTCTTCTCCTTCTGGCGCCCTTATGATGAGGATGTTGTAACATTTAAGGTTGTCCTGGAGGTTCCTAAGCCTCTCCTCATACTTTTTTTTAAATTCTTGTCTCTTCATTCTGTTCTCGTTGAATGTTTATTTCTTCCTTCTGTCCCAAACCTTTGATTTGAGTCCCAGTTTTCTTCTTGTCACTGTTGGTTCCCTGTTCATTTTCCTTCATTTCACTTTTCATAGCCTTCACTTTTTCCTCTATTTGGTTGACCATACTCAACAATTTCTGTGAGCATCCAAATTACCAGTGTTCTGAGCTGTGTATCTGATAGGTTGACTATCTCTTCATTGCTTAGTTGTTGTTTTTCTGGAGCTTTGATCTGTTCTTTCATTTGGGCTGGGTCTTTTTTCTTTTTTGTCTTGGCATGCCTGTTATGTAGTAAGGGGCGGAGCCTTAGGTGTTCACCACCTTAGGGTAGGGCAACCCACGTTGTCACTTGTGATGCTGTATATGGGGAAGGGGTCTGAGAGGGAACAGTGCAACTTGCTTCACTCTCTGCTGGTTTTCAATCACTTCTGGGCTACCCACAATCCAATTAGGCCCTTCTGGTGCTGATTCCTGGTTGGGTGGGCTTGTGTACATTCTAGGACCCTGTGCATCTCTCCAATGAACTCTCCTGTGAGGCTGGGAGTTTCTCCTGCCACCACAACCTCCACCGCTGTATTCAGTCAGGTTTTGAGGCTTTATTTCCCCCTGCTGGAACCCTGGGTTGTGGGGTCTGATTCACTCCCCAGTTGTTCCTCCCAGTTTATCTGCACTCGAATGTGGGACCATCTGGTCTACCAGCTGCTGCCTCACCCAGAGTCCTCTCCACCTAGCTGCCCATCTCTGCCCCTCCTACTGGTCTGGGTGAATATTTCTTCTTTAGCTCCTTGGTTGTCGGACTTCCATACCATTGGATTTTCTGTCAGTTCTGTTTGTTTTTTGTTTTTAAATTTGTTGTTGTCCATCTTTTGGCTGTGCAAGAAGGCACAGTAAATCTACCTACACCTCCATCTTGGCTGGAAGTGCTTTAGTGATTCTTGTTTGGGAGTGTTTCTTGCCCCTCCCCAAGTTAGGACATCTGTCTAACAGTCCGGGTGCAGAATGGCTTCCTGACCCTTTCCAGGGGTGGAGTGTTTTTCCTTTTACCTTTGCCACAGTGAGTTTTCACCTATTCCCTGATTGGCAGTGTTTAATGACCCTACAGTAGATTATGGTTTATTTCTCAGTAGGGAAGGAGGATCCTGGTGGGCATTTGTCTTCCTTGCAGCAGCAGCGGTCTCTCCTCTTTCAGGCCTGTCCCACCAAGGAAAGATCTATCTCTGTGCTGTCCACCATCTTTCTCTTGAGTGCCCAATGTAGGTCCATAGAACTTCCATACCCTGAAAAGTTATTGACATTTTTAAATAATTCTATATTTCAACTAGTACTTTTTTAGAGGTTTATGTTTACATTTACCTTTTACTGGGATTTACCCCTGTGTGACCTGGCAGAGATTGGCAAACCGCTTAATCAAATCAATTAATATAAAAGTGAAGTGCATCTATCAGCCTCTCTTAAAGTTCATTTGGAGTCATGTGACCTAAGAATTGCTTAAGTGGGAGGGAAGAGAGGTAGGGGGAGGTAGAAGAAGGTGATGGGGGTATAAATGGTGATGGAGGGGGACTTGACTTGGGATCGTGAACACACAATATATAGATGATGTATTGTAAAATTATATACCTGAAACCTACACAATTTCACCAACCAATGTCACCCCAATAAATTCAATAATTTTTTTGAAAATTGCTCAAATGGAATATGGGTGAAAGTTAAATAAACTTCCATCCAGGTCTCTCCCATCAAATCTTCTGCCTTCCACTCTTCTTTTATCCCGCAGCTGGATGTCAGTTCCCAGGGAGACATTCGAAGACCCCATTGCTAAAATGAAGAAACAACCTTCAGCCTGGGAACCTAAGTGACTAAGAATCACGGTCATCAACATTTCCTCCACTTAAGCCAATTAGATTTAAATTATCATAAAAAAAATACTGTGTTAAACCACACAGAATTGAGAGGTTTTTTTTTTTTGATAGTACAGGTATTACTACTCTGATGCAGAAATTCGTGCTAGAAAAGGAGGCCACTATCACAAAGAACTGAAACATGACGTTGGTCCAGCAGACAGTCAAGATGAAAGTTACTATCTGGGGATGGAAAACTGAAGATTTGTGTCATGCAGTGACAAAATGATTTTTAAATGGCCATTTGCAATTGGAATGTGGGTCACATATCCAGGGACCCTATGGCTCTAGGAAAGGAGGTTGGGAAATGGAATGTTGGTAGTGAATGTTGATTGTTACTGCCTACATTTTTCAAGGTGATAAAATAAAAAGACACAGGATGTGGCAATAATTGGTTAATTGCTAGTGTGCAAAAACAAAAAGTAAAAGGATGGAATAGCATGTAGTCCCAGCTGATAGGTGATTATGCTCAAAGGTTCATTAGACTTCCGGCCCCAGCCCAGACCTGAGTGAAGGTGTGTCATTTCCCCCTCAACGTGACAGCTGTAAGGCATGGGGCAAAGGAGGAAAGAAATCAGGCAGGCTTGAGAATTATGTTTAGGAAATGTGGGAAATGCTACTAGCATGTGTAACTGAATAGAGATACCTTTCACTCAAAACAATACTCTGCTTATTTGTAATGGCAATGAAATTGCAAGCCTGCAATTCAACAGTCTTCAGATGCTCTGTCATTAAAAGTGTTTTGGGAATCCCAAGCTTGCTCAGGAAAAGTATGAGTTACAAAAACTGTAAAGGATCCCAAGGAGGGCACAATCCCTGTTGTGTAAGAGTAAACAAAAGAGAACCCACACAAGGGTAGGTCCAGAGCTCTGCAGAACATTAAGTCGGCAGTTCCTTCCACATAGCAAAGTTCAAAGTAAGGAGATGTTCCCTCCCACTGCCAGATCAGAGGGACCCCAAAATGCCTGCCAGATCAACCAGTACCTTCTCTGTCTCCATGTTTCCTTTACCCCAGATGGCAATTGTTACTACAAATCACCTGCCCTTACATCAATGTAGTATGTAGGACCAGGTGGCAGTGGAGAGATTTCTGTAACTTGTGTTGTTAGTGCAGGTGTCACCGAACCTTAAGGAGCCCTGTTCAGAACTGAGAGAAAGAACCGTGCATCGTTCAGAGCTCTTGGACTTTGAGCTGGTTGCAAGAACTGGATAGGATTTTAGGTTGTCTCTTTTGGGGAAAGAGGGAATGTGCTCTTGGTGTGTTAGGATACTTAGTAACCAGGACAGCATGCTGTATGAAAAGCTGTTAAGTGTTCACTGAAACTATTTCTTTTCCTAAGATTCCTGGCTAAATTACATTTCCCAGCATCCTTGAGGTTAGGTAAATGCTGGCCAGTGTAATATGGGTAAAAATAATTACATGATTTTCATCTGCCCCACCAAACTTTCCCAGCAGTATTCCATATTTCTTCTCTTGTTTTCAGATACATGTTGACATCCTGGGAAGACCTGCAAGATAGATTTTTGAAGATGGTGAAGTTTCTATCAGCCAGAGTCCCTGCATGGTTGTGTGGAGAAGATCCCCCAACCCTATACAACCACCTATTGAATTTTACATGAGCAAGAAATCAGAGAATATTTGACTAAGTGACTGAGATTTAGGGTATTTATCTGTTACTGCAGCTAGGGTTATTCTAATACATATATGATATGTGTTTGATCTGTTACTAATTTTTTCAAAATATTGTTCCTGCTTTTTTAAAAGATTTTATTTATTTATTTTTAGAGAAAAGGGAAGTGAGGGAGAAAGAGAAGGAGAGAAACATTGATAAGTGGATGTGTGAGAGGCACACGAATCAGTTGCCTCTCACATGTCCCCAGTGGGGAACCCAGCCCGCAACCCAGGCATATGCCCTGACCAGGAACTGAACTGGTGACCTTTCATTTCACAGGCCAACGCTCAATCCACTGAGCCACACCAGCCAGGGCGTCAAAACGAATATTGTTTTAATGCTATTTTTGAGTAGCTGGGTTATCCTCTCTCTACTGATTTGAAATGTTAGTATATAATCACAGAAGTGTTTCTAGGCTCTTTCTGTCTTTCACTTACCTATTTCTCTGACCCAGTATTACATTTTAAATTATTATAGCCTTGTATTTTCTGTAGATACCTGGTAGCCTGTTATACTCTTGTCTCTTTTTTCTCAAAGTTTTCTTGGCTATTTTTGTATATTTTTTATGAAGAAATTGTAAAATTGGCTTTTAAATTTTATTTAAAAAACATGTTGGGATATTAATTTTGATTACTTTTAGAAAGTTTTTGTTGCCTAGGATGTATTTGGACTTCAAACATATTCTTGTTATTGTTCTCTAGTTATATAAAATGATGGGTCTGCTTTCATGAATAGGCCTAACTTATAGAAATGTAGAAGAAATAGTATGTACAGGAATATGTTCAGTAGCCTAACTATGACATCATCCTGCAGAAATTAAGTAGCCTTAAGTCAGATACTGGAATGTTGTTTGTTCCTTGAACATGTGTTTCCCTTCAAGGGAAAACTTGTTTTGAAAGAAAGTCATTCTCCATGTTGTTTTCAGAATAAAATTAAAAGGATGTTTTTCAGTAAAAACAGCCAAAACTTAGAGGGTCAATGAAGGGAGGAAGATTATTTGTGTTTATTTTTAAACTAAACATGGTTTGAATATTCAGTGTCTAGCTTAGCCCTCTCTATCATGGACAGAAGTTCATTGTCTTCTCATATACTAACAGCAACCAATTTAGCTCATGTCTGAAATAGGTGTGAGCTGCTTTTGAATTTTTATTTTTTATCATAGGCACCACCTGTGATAAAGGAGAGATTTTTTCAGGCCCATCAAATTTTTAAAGGTTTTAAAGCACTATAATTGCATTATTAATACCTAGAATTTACTTCATTGGTTGTGAATTTATGTTCTTCACTTTGATATCTGCAAGGCTCTGTCCCTCAGTTTCATAGGTCCCTATACAAATGTCATCTTGGGAGAGCTTCTCTGACTGACCTTTGAGAACATCAACTGGTTCGGGTTGCCTTCTCCTTGCTTGATTTGTTTCTATGACATTCACCACCTGACATAAATATTTATATGGTTGTCAGTCACCCCAACTGGAATATAAGTTTTGTGAGTACAAAGACTTCGTATTTTGCTCTGCCGGCTCCACACTTGAACAGTACTTAGTACATAGTAAGTGTTCAGTTAAATATTTACTTTTTGTATACATATGCAATAAATATTTGAATAAACATTATTTTGAATAAATAATCATGGATATACACAAGCCCCCCCCCCAAGTTTATTAGTGACTCCTGTAGTTAAATAGCTGCAGCCACCAGTTAGGAGACGATTGGAATACTCCAAGTGAGAGACAGGATGGCTGGGACTTGGTCAGTAACAGTGTAGGATGAGGGTGGGCAAGAAGGTGAGTCCTCTAGGAAAAGTATGAGAATAATTGAAATAAGAAACAGTGTGATTACTGGGCAACATCAGGAGCCCATTTGAAGTATATTGTTGTTAATTTAAAGTGAGAGCAATCAGCGTAGTCATTGTGTTTTCATTTCTATGATTTCTTTTTTTATCGTATTTATTTGAAGCTCTTAATCTTTTTGTTACTGGTTTGTAGGAGCTCTTCATATGTTAGAGAAATAAGCCCATTGTTTATTATGATTTGCAAAGAATATCCATTTTGTCATTGGTCTTTTGACTTTGCTTGACTTTTTCCCAACTAGAATATTTTATTTTATTCATGTCATAAATGATGTCTGATCTTATAACTGCTTACTGTTGGTATATATGAAGTTATGAATTTCTGTATACTGACATATGTAGACAATACGTAAACAAATCAGTTTTCTCAACCACCTTATGAAACTCTTACTGTTTTTAATAGTTACTCCATTGTTTCACTTGCATTTTTGCAGATTCTGAATTATATCATTTTAAGCTAATGATCCTTTACATGCCCCTAATTGAAGTTTATATCTAGTTGGAATGGCTAGTACCTCCAGTGCAACATAAAATAGTAGCAGCACTGAAAGCGGACCTCCTTGCCTCTTCTTGGCACTAAAGGGAATGCTCCTAGTGCTTCCCCATAAGTGTGAGGCCAACTTTTAGATTTAGCTGGGTATATTTTATGTGGTTAAGATCTATTCCTCTTACTGCGGTGTATTTTTTAAAAATTAAGAATAACCCAGCTGGTGTAGCTCAGTGGATTGAGCGTGGGCTGGGAACCAGAGGGTCCCGGTTCGATTCCCAGTCAGGGCACATGCCTGGGTTGCAGGCCAGGTCCCCAATGAGGGCCATGTGAGAGGCAACCAAACATTGCTCTTTCACCCTCCCTTCTCCTCTCTCTGAAAATAAATAAATAAAATCTTTAAAAAAAAATTTAAGAATAAATGCTGAGTTTTATCAGATGCCTTTGAAGCATTTATGAAAATGACTGTGGTTTTTCTTTTGAGTTTTTTAAAGATTTAGTGGAATAACTGAAAAAAAAATTTCTGCCTGGCACATTTGACAGCTTTTTCTTTTCCTCTATATTAATTTATCTGTTCAGATTTTCACTTAAAGTTAATTTATATTTTTTCTTAAAATGTAACCATTTCTCCATTATGAAAATGTTTTATTTGCAGAGCTAAACAATGCAATCTCTTGATATTTGAAATTACCACTGTAAGTTTGGGTTAGTTTACTCTTTTGCCTTCTTTTGCGTATTTTTATTTTGTACTTTTCTTCTAGATTATTTAGGTAAGGTTTGCCTGAGTAAGGTATACAGTCAGTGTGTTCTTTAGCCACATTCAATAGATTCTGAGACATTGTGATTTCTAGGCCACTGGTTTTCTCTTTCCCTACCTTTATTCAAGGCAACTTAATTTTTTTCTTATTTTTCCTCTCTGCTATTTTGGAATTTCTTTTTGTAACTACACTTTAAATTTTTAAGTGAATATTTTCTTAAAATCTAATTAATCTCAGTAACTCTACCAGCAAAACATAGGCTTCATAAATGATCACTTACATGCGTTATGTCAAGTATTTTATTATAGTTCTGCCTTTTAACTTTATCTCCAATTAGACTTATTATTGTTTTATATAGTAAATGTTTAAATAGATTTACACACATCTTTACCCGTTTTTCTGTTTATCAGTCTTTGTATGTCTCCAACCTTTTTTTTAGCATCGTTTTCCTATTTTTTTAAGGACATATCTTTTAACATTGTCTAGTGAAGATTTATTACAGATAAGCCTTCTTAGATTTTGTCTCTCAGAATAGTGTCTTTATTTTAGTCTCATTCTCATATGACTGTCTTATAGAGTAACTAATCTTGGTTAGTAATTATTTTCTCCCATTACTATGAAAACATCTCATGTTTTCTGACTTTGTTTCTGTTCTGGGTCAGTTGTCAGTTACAATGTTTTACTTTTTAGGTAATTTTCATATCAGTGATTCTTTTATAATATGAAATATTTATATATTTTAATAGATACGATCTTTAAAATTGTAATTATTATACTAGACTTAATACTCTATTGCTTCAAAACAGTGGTCAGCAAACATTTTCTGTAACAGGCGACACAGTAAGTATCCTAGGCTCTACACCCCATCAGGTCCGTGCGGCAGCTGCTTCTCTGTGGGATGGTTGCACGAAAGCAGCTGCAGACAATATGGAAACAAATTGGCTTGGCTATATTTAAATAAACTTATCTACAAAAACAGGTGGCATCCCTGATTTAGCTAATAGTCCACATTTATCAAGTCCTGCTTTGAAGAGTACTTATTTACTGCTTATTCTGATTGGTGATTAAATTAATACATTCTTTCTCTCAGAATGTTTCCTCCACTACTGAATATTAGTTGGTGGCATTATCTTTCTTAGGGTTTATCCTTATATTAATAAACTTAAGAATAGGCAGATGTATAAATTTACTGCTTAAAGTGCATATTTTGACTCTAGCTATGAAACTACAAAGAAGTAGCAAGTTTACCTCTTCTTTTTCTTCCCTGCTCAATGTATATTAGTTATTCCATTTCTACCTTATGAAGTTTAACCATTTATATTCTGTTTTATCACCCTAATCTTTAGCAGCTAGGTGATTTGCTGAAGGTCATGTAGCTGGTAAGTGGTGGCTCTAGGATGTGAACTTAGATAACCTGTTTTATTGTTAAATTGTATTTTATTGATTATGATATTACAGTTGTCCTGATTTTTCCCCTTTTGCTACCCCTCCACCCAGCATGTCTCACTCTCTCAGGCAATCCCCCTACCAATATCCATGGGTCATGCATATAAGTTCTTTGGCTATTCCCTTACCTATACTGTACTTGACATCCCCAACACTATTCTGTAACCACCTATTTGTTCTTCTTAATCCCGTCACCTCTTCACCCACTCCTCCACAAACCCCCTCCCATCTGGCAACTGTAAAATTGCCCTCCATATCCATGATTCTGTCTCTGTTCTTCCTGTTTCCTTAGTTTGTTTTTTGGATTCAATTGTTGATAGATTTGTATTTATTGCCATTTTATTGTTCATAGTTTTGATCTTTTTCTTAAATAAGTCCCTTTAACATTTCATATAAAATCGGGTGGTGATGATGAACTCCTTTAGATTTGTCTTGTCTGGGAAGCTCTTTATCTGCCTTTAGAGTCTAAATGATAGCTTTGCTGGGTAGAGCAATGTTGGCTGTAGGTCCCTGCTTTTCATAACTTTGAATATTTGCCAATCCCTTCTAGTCTGCAAAGTTTCTTTTGAGAAATCAGCTGTCAGTCTTATGGGAACTCCCCTGTAGATAACTAACTTCTTTTCTCTTGCTGCTGTTAAAATTCTCTCTTTATCTTTAGCCTTTGGCACTTTAAAAATGATGTGTCTTAGAGTGGGCCTATTTACACTCACCTCCTTTGAGACTCTCTGTGCTTCCTGGACTTGCACGTCTATCTCCTTCACCAAATTAGGGAAGTTTTCTTTCATTATGTTTTCAAATAGATTTCCAATTACTTTTTCTTTCTCTTCTCCTTCTGGCACCTCTATGATGTAAATGTTAGACCTCTTCAAGTTGTCCCAGAGGCTGCTTATACTATGCTCATTTTTTTTTGGATTCTTTTTTCTTCTTGTTGTTCTGATTGGTTATTTTTTGCTTCCTTATGTTCCATATCATTGATTTGATTCTCGCCTTCATCCGCTCTACTCTACTGTTGTTTCCCTGTAAATTGTTCTTTATTTCAATTAGTGTATCCTTCCTTTCTGACTGGGTCTTTTTTATGATGTTGAGGTCCTTGACAAGTTCCTTGAGCGAGCTTATAACCAGTGTTTTGAACTCTGCATCTGATAGATTGCTTATCTCCCTTTTGTTTAGCTCTTTTTCTCGGGTTTTGATATGTTCTTTCATTTGGGCCATGTTCCTTTGTCTCCTCATTTTCGCAGCCTCCCTGTGTTTATTTCTATGTATTAGGTAGAGCTTCTTTGACTCTGTGTCTTGGTATTGTGGCCTAACATAGTAGGTGCCCTGTAGGGTCAAGTGGCACAGCCTCCCCTATCACCCAAGCCGGGCACTTGTGGTGTGCCCTTTGTGTGGGCTGAGCACACCCTCTTTTTGTAGTTAAGCCTTGGTTGCTTTTGGCAGATCAATGGGAGGGATTTACCCAGGCCAGTTAGCTGCAAGGATTGGCTGTGATCACTAACCATCAACCTCCACCCTCCATGGAGCTTCAGCTGTGCAGTTGGTGGTGCTCCAATGTGGTGCACTGGACCTGGGGTTTCCTGTGTGGTGCAGGCCAAGGTCAGCCTCAACTTATGTTTTCCTTGGGGCTGCCCTTCCTGAGCTATAAAGCAATCTGAGACGGCTGTTACTTGTGCTGAGTTTGAGGATTCCCAGGACAAGCAAAGCTGTGAATCTAAGCTAGCTACTGCTACTGCCAAGCCTGGGGCTTACTGGGGCCAGCTGTTGCTTGTTTGAGAGGATTTAGGAAGTTAAGAAGCATGAAGCAAGACCAGCCATTCATATGGAAAAGCAGCTTGGGTGGGCCTGAAAAGTGGTTGGGGCTGAGTCTCTGGGGATTTCCAAGGTAGGTCAAACTGTGCTAGCCAGGTTAATGGACTCTTAGATGTGGCACCAGCTTGTGGGCTCTGTGGGGGGAGTGTTTAGAGAAAGGACAATCGCCTCTGCTTGCCTCGATGCCAAACATTTCAGTATCTCCCTGTATACCACTGGTGCCTTTCAAGCTGCTACTCTGATGTTGGAGCTCAGAGGAAGTGAGTCTAAGTAGGTGAGTTTGTGTGTGGGTTCTTTAAGAGGAATTGCTTGGGGCTTCAGTAGTTTCTTCTACCGACTCAATCCCCACTGGTTTTTGCATCTAGAAGTTGTGGGGACTTACCTTATTGGCACTAGAACCCTGTTGTGGGGCTGGGACTCCTGGCTCCTGAAATAGCCCTCCGGAATTTTTATCCACACGTGGGTGAGGACCAGCCTGTTCCATGTCTGCACCCCTCCCACCAATTTGGTAGATGTGGCTTCTTTAATTCCGTGTTGTGATACTTCCATTCAACTCAATTTGTGATGGAACCAAATCGTTTATAAATATGAATGTGAAAATGTCAATGTCAATGTGAAATAAGACTGTATTCTCTATATTTTTCAAAGTTGTCCAGCATTACCTGGACAACTAAATTTTAGGAACTGAATTTGATTAAATATATTATTCCAATAAGACCAATAAAATTTTTTTCATTCCAATAAAAAAACAAGAATAGTATAATCTATTCATTTCTAAACAAAGTACTTAAAAATCTTGGACTAGAAGGATAATTTCTCAATAGGAAAGTCAGAATCTTACACTGAAAGCCAATGTTGAATTTAATGGAGAAATATTGGAAGTTAAAAACATAACAGGAATGTCTATTATTATACTATTATTACATTTTCATGTAACATTGTTCTGGAAGTTAAAGCCAATGCAGTTAGAAATAAAAGAAATATGATGGAGATAGCTGAGTGGAAAGGAAAAAAATATTAACATTGGTTCTACTGCTGCCTCATTTTAGGGGAATTTCCCGTTGATTTTTATTCAGTTATAAGCTGATTGTGCTCACAGTAAGGTTTTTTGATGTTTGTTTTGTTGTTGGTGGTGGTGGTGGTGGTGGTTCTTTATCTTCATGTAAGACATCCAAGTTCTCTGGCCTCTTCCTTCAGGAGGACTGACAAGCATCCAGGCTGTTGAATGACAAGCTATCCATTGGTAAAAAACCAGAGAACCTTTCACTCTGCTTCCTCAACTTCTGAAAAATCTTGTCCTTCCTCTTTCTGACCATTTCCCTTCCAGTTTGACTTCCCACTTCTCTCTCTCTTTCCCCTTCTCTCCTTCTCTCTTTCTCTCTCTCTCCCTCTCCCTTTCCAGTTCCAGTTTTATTTATTCTTATGAAGGCAGAGAAAAGAGCCCTACAAATATGTGTGTAAGAACTTGTCTGGCACTTGTTTTTTTTTGAATCTTTGTTCCTGAGTGGACATGGATTGAGAGTAGAGAAATGACCAACTGGGTATAAGTGAGAAAGAAGAGAGGGTTCAAAAATACCAAAAAACAACAAAATAAATACTAAAACCTAGTCCTACCACTTTTGACAGTAGGATTCTATACATAGTAGATAGTTAAGGTTCTTTGACAAGCAGTAATTATTAGCTATTAATTTTTGAGAAACTTATCTGGCTGCTAACTAATAATTTCTGACCATTATCAATCTTTTAGTCAGTTTGCTTTTAATTAAAAATTTATGGCAAACACATCATTTAATTCATCTAGCTTGGGACGTGGAGCTATCTAATACTGCCTGGCCTCGGACACCATGATTAACAATGCCTAGTTAGTGTGCTAATTTTCTATAAAATGGGAAAACGAAGTGTTAGCCAAGAAATAGTAGCTATATACTAGAAGTTTAATAAGAGTGCACATGAATCAATAAAAAAAGAAACGAACACCTTCAAAGATAGGGAGCTAAAGCCCTTTTGTGTTTAAAGGAGAAGTACTTTACCCCTTGGGGTATGAGAGGTCTGAGGGAAGTAGATAAGTTGCCCTGTTGGGCCGTAGGCAAGAATATTCAAAAATGGTAGGATATGAAACCATGAAGTGGGAATTGGGCCCGATAAAGGAAGCTTTGAATGTCAGTTAAGGTTCCTGAAATTTGCAAGAAATTGAGAAACAGAATTTAAAATTGAAAAATCTGAGGAAGAAGAAAGTTATGTATTTGTGTAGGGATTTAAAGTATGTAATATAACCACCTTGCCAAGTGTCCTTAGCTTGTATTTCCAGTAAGTAACCTCTTTGAAAATGTTCTAGGTCAAAGTGTTCCCATGACATTTCAAATCAACAGATCATTTGTGTAAGGTTAAAATTACATTTGACAATGATGGGGAAAAATACACATGCACATTACAAAAACAGCTCCAAAAACAACATTTTGGCTTTTCATATGCAAGAGCACAGCACCTTGAATGTCTTTCATAAGGTTCCAGAACTATCTCAAATTACTAAAAGGAAAAAAAAAAAAGGTCAGTTATCAAGTTTCATATTACGTTACTTAATTTAATAAAGTACATTAATGAAAGAAACAAATAGTTCCGTTCAAATTAAAAAACATTATGAAATACTCTATTCTTGAAAAATTACTAATTTTGATAATTGATAATGGATCTAGCAGGGTCACTAATGTCTTCTAAAATGAGTGGGTGAAAATCTCATGGAGAATTATATTGTGAGTGAATCAGACTGACAACACTGAAACCACTGTTCATTCTTTTTAAAAAAATTTTTTTAAAGATTTTATTTATTTATTTTTAGAGGGGAAGGGAGGGAGAAAGAGGAAGAGAAGCATCAATATGTGGCTGCCTTTTGCACACCCCATACTGGGGACCTGGCCTGAAACCCAGGCATATGTCCTGATTGGGAATCAAACCAGCAACCCTTTGGTTTGCAGGTCAGCACTCAATCCACTGAGCCACACCCACTAGGGCTTTACAAAAAATTTTTTTTGTATATTTTTCATTACCATTTAACCCATTACACTGTGCTCCCCTCAGCAATCACCATATTGTTGTCCATGTTTTCCTTTTTTGCTCAGTCCCTCCACCCTCTATCCTCCAACCACCTGAGCTGTCATTCTGCTCTCCATCAATGAGTCTGTCTCTATTTTGCTCATTAGTTCAGTTTGCTCATTAGATTCCACATATGAATGAAATCATATAGTATTTGTCTTTCTCGGACTGGCTTATTTCACTTGCCATCCATGCTGTCGCAAAGGGTAAAATTTTCCGCCTTTTTATAGCCAAGTCGTATTCCATTGTGTAAATGTCCCATAGTTGTTTTATCCACTCATCAACTGATGGACACTTGGGCTGTTTCCATATCTTGGCAGTTGTAAATAATGCCTCAGTGAACATAGGGATAGGTATGCTTTTTTTTATTCGTGTTTTGAGTTTCTTCAGATATATTTTCAGAAGTAGGATTGCTGGGTCAAAGGGAAGATCCATTTTTAATTTTTGAGGTAACTCCATACTGCTTTCCACAGTGGCTGCACCAGTCTGCATCCCCACCAACAGTGCAAAGGGGTTCCCCGTTCTCCACATCCTCCCCAGCCCCTGTTGTTTGTTGATTTATTGATGATAGCCATTCTGACAGGTGTGAGATGGTATCTCATTGTAGTTTTAATTTGTATTTCTCTGATGATTAGTGACATTGAGCATCTTTCATATGCCTATAGGCCATCTCTATGTCGTCTTTGGAAAAATGTTTAATTGGGTCCTTTGCCCATATTTTAATTGGATTGTTTTTTTTCTGGTGTTGAGTTTTGTAAGTTCTTTATAACTTACAGATATTAACCCCTTATCAGATGTTCTCCCATTCTGTGGGCTGCCATTTTGTTTTGTTGATGGTCTCCTTTTCTGTGCAAAGAGTTTTTGTTTGATGTAGTCCCATTTGTTTATTTTTTTCTTTAATTTCCCTTGCCTGAGGAGTACATCTGACAAGATATTCCTACAAACAGTGTCCGAAATTTTACTGCCTATGTTTTCTTCAATGATATTTATGGTTTCAGGTCTAATATTTAATTCTTTGATCCATTTTGAATTTGTTCTTGTGTGTGGTGCCAGAAGGTGGTCTAGTTTTTTCTGAATGTATCCAATTTTCCCAACACTCTTTATTGAATACACTATCTTTAGCCCATTATATGTGCTTGCTTCCTGTGTCAAATATTAATCCACTATAAAGGAGTAGGTTTATTTCTGGGCTCTCTATTCTGTTCCATTGATCTATGTGTCTGTTTTTATGCAAGTACCATGCTGTCTTGATTACTATGGCCTTAGAGTATAGTTTGATATTAGGTAGCATGGTCCCTCCAACTTTTTTCTTCTATCTCAGGATCACTCAGGATCACTGTTGCTATGCAGGGCCTTTTGTGGTTCCATATAAATATTTGAAATAATTGTTCTAGTTCTGTGAAATACAACATTGGAATCTTGGTAGGAATTGTGTTAAATCTATAGACTGCTTTTGGTAGTATGGACATTTTAATGATGTTAATTCTTCCTATCCATGACCATGGCATGTGCTTCTACTTATTTGTATCTTTGACTTCTTTCTTCAGTGTCTTATAATTTTCTGAGCGCAGGCCTTTTACATCCTTGGTCAGATTTATTCCTACGCATTTTGTACTTTTTGAAGCAATTGTGAATGGGATTGTTTTCTTAATTTCCCTTTCAGTTCATTATTGGCATATAAACATGCAGCTGATTTCTGGGTAATTATTTTGTATCCTATACTTTGCTAAATTAATTCATCGGTTCTAGTAGTTTGTGGAATATTTGGGTTGTCTATGTACAGTGTCATGATTTCTGCAAATAAAGACAATTTTCCTTCTTCCTTTCCAGTTTGGATGCCTTTTATTTCTTCTTCTTGTTTGATTGCTGTGGCTAGGACTTTCAGTACTGTGTTGAATAAGAGAGGTGAAAATGGACACCCCTGTCTTGTTTGTGATCTTGTGGAGAATGCTTGTAGTTTTTGTTGAGTATGATGCTGGCAGTGGGTTTTTCATATATGGCCTTTATTATGTTTAAATATATTCCCTCTATTCCCACTTTGCTGAGAGTTTTTATCATAAGTAAGTGATGGATTTTATCAAATGCTTTTTCTGCATCTATTGATATGATCATGTGGTTTTTAGTCCTTCATTTGTTTGTGGTGAATCACATTTATTGATTTGCAAATGTTGTACCAACCTTTCATTTCAGAAGTAAATCCTACTTGATCATGATGTATGATTTTTTTTTATGTATTGTTGTATTCAGTTTACTAAAATTTTGTTAAGGATTTTAGCATCTGTATTCATCAGGGATATTGGAGTATAATTTTCTCTTTTTTGTAGTGTCTTTATCTGGTTTTTGAATTAGGATAATGCTAGCCTCATAAAATAGGCTTGGGAGCTTTCTCTCCTCTTGAATTTTTTTGAAATAGTTTGAGAAGGAGTGGTGTTGGATCTTCCCATAATATTTGGTAAAATTCACCTGTGATGCCGTCTGGTCCAGGGCTTTTTTTTATTGGGAGTTTTTTAAATTACTACTTCAGTTTCACTAGTTGTTATTGGTCTATTCAGGTTGTCTGCTTCTTCCTGATTCAATTTTGGGAAATTATATGCCTCTAGGAATTTATCCATTTCATCCAAGTTGTTCAATTTGTTAGCATATAATTGTACATAAAACATTCTTACAATCCTTTGTATTTCTTTGGTGTCAGTTATTTCTCCTCTTTCACTTCTGATTTTATTTGGGTCCTTTTTCTGTTTTTCTTGATGAGTCTGGTTAAAGGTTTGTCAATCTTGTTTATTTTTTCAAAGAATCAGCACTTGGATTCATTTTAGACTCTATTTCATTTATTTTTGTTCTGACCTTCATTATTTCCTTCCTTCTACTCTCTTTATGCTTTGTTTGTTGTTTTTTCAAGTTCCTTTAAGTAAAAGTTAAATTGTTTATTTGACCTTTTTCTTGTGTTCTGAGATAAACCTGTAATACTATAAATTTCCCTCTTAGGGTTGTTTTCCCTACATCTCACAGATATTGGACTTTGTTCCCATTTTCATTTGTTCCAAGGTATCTTTTGATTTTTTTCCTTAATCTCATTATTTACTCATTCATTGTTTAAAAACATGTTATTTAGTTTCCATGTCTTTATGTATTTTTCAGTGTTGTTCTTGTGATTGATTTCATAGCATTGTGGTCTGAGAAAATGCTCACTATGATTTTAATCTAAGTTTATTGAGAGTTCTTTATGTCCTAATATGTGGTCTAACCTAGAAAACATTCCATGTGCACTTAAAATGTATATTCTGCTGTTTTGTGGTGAAACGCTCTGCAGATATCAATTAAATCCATTTGATCTCATGGGTCACTTAAGTCTGCTGTCTCCTTTTAGATTTTTTGTCTGCACATTCTGGCCATTGAAGTCATTAGGTGTTAAAATCCCCATACTATGACTGTATTCTTTAAATTCTTTTTCTTTTTGCTGCTCTGCTTGGGTGCTTTTTTAAACCTTGCCCTCCAAATTGCCAATTCAGTCCTTTGCTTCATCTAACCTACTGTTTATTCCTTCCAGTGTACTATTTATTTCAGATATTGCACTCTTTATTTTTGACTAGTCCTTTTTTGTGGTTTCTGTTTCTTTTTTCATGTTGTTGAGCATCCTTCTAATCATTACTCTAAACTCTCTAATAAATTGCTTACCTCCTTTTTATTTAGTTCTTTTACTGGAGGAATTTCTTGTTTTTTCATTTGGGGCCTATTTCTTTGTCTTCATTTTGGCTGCCTCTTTGTGTCTGTGTCTGTGTATTAGGTAGATCTTCAAGACTGGTGCAGACTTATGTCAGATGCTGCCTGTGACTGGCCCTAGGCAACCTGATTAGCGCTGCCAGTGATACAGTTTCTAGCTCCCACTGCTATGCCTGTTTTCATGGAGAAGGAACCGGGCTGTGTACCAAGGCCATCTTTTACTGGCACTGGCCCAGGGGGAGGGTCAGCTAAAGTGTCTGAGGTCCCAGAGATTGGCCTTAGTTGATAACTTAATCACTCAGGTAGCCTCCAGCTATACTCAGCAGCCTACAGGTTAAGATCTACAGGTTAAGCTCCACAGGTTGGGGCAGAGTAATTCCTGTGGATGGAGCTATTGCTTCACCTCAGCCTGATGTCATTTGGAGAAGAGTGCTCTACCTGAGAAGGATGGCCACTGCAGTATGGGGGATGACTCAGCACAGGAATCGTGGCAGCTGTTCCTTCAGTTCTCTGTCTAGAGCCATCAACCCCAGACTCTCTGCACATGTCTCTAGTCTGCACTGCCCTCCTCTGCCGGAGCCCAGGGTAAGTGGCTACAAATGGGATTTTGTGTGTTGGCCCCTTAAGAGGCTCTCCGAGTCTCCAGCGATCTCTCCCTGGCAGACAGAAACCCTGCTGCTTTTCACAACTGGATGTTATCTGGGTTCCTATCCTGGCTCTGGTGCTGTAGGCTGGGGAGCCCAGCTTGGGGTTTAGACCCCACACTTCTCAGGGGGAACCCACCAACCACTGAATTTCCCTCTGGAACTTCAGTTGCCACCTGTGGGAGCCCAGCCAGCCCTCTTGTGCCTCATCTGCACTCCCTCCCAGTCAGGCTGTGGTGAAGTGGTTTCTTCTGTGTGTCTGTGGCTATAAGGCTTCTCTCCAGCTAGTGCTCAGTTAGTTATTCTGGATAAATTCTCTACAATTTAGTTACAATTCCAGTTTGGTCCTGGGAGGAGGTTTGTGCAGCTTCTACTTACTCCTCTGCCATCTTGGATCCCCACTGTTCATTCTTAATACCACCAAAAAACAGCTAGAAATATGGACCTTTCATGTGATACAGTTGTGAAAGACATACTACCACTTATCAAGTCTTCTTGCTCCTTTTAGTCAAACCTAACTTATATCTGGTTAAGTATCTAGATCTAATTTTTTAAAGGAAATACAAGGAACAGAAGAATGTATTAAATAATACCAGAATAAAATTTACAAATTTAGAATATGAAAAATATCTGTATAACAATAGGTATTCTATAAAAATACCTATTTTTTCACATACATTAATAGCAAGACAAAGACAAGTGATAAAAAGTATATGTGTGTATTTTTCAAATACTTAAAACATAATAACCAAATTCGATGTGTGGTCCTTGTTTGATCCTGATTCAAACAAATCAACTTAAAAAAAGGAAAGAAATGATAAGACAATCGGTGAAATTTGAGTACCAACTAGATGCTGATGATATTAAGGACCAGCAGTTCTACTTAGTAGTTACCTCAGTGAAATGAGTGTTATATATTGATGACAACCAATGTAAATGATGTTAGTGTCACTAGAATGAAAGCATTGGTTTGGAGTGAAGTTCTAAAATATTATGGTAGGGCAAATTCCCTCTTAGATTTTTTTTTTCTTGGCAGATTCAAATGAGACCAGTGTTTGAGATTAAAGCACTCACATTGGCCTCTTGTTGATCACTGAGAGAGAAAAAATTCCAGAGGGCCCCCTGAAACTAAATTGTGAAATCCCTACACGAGGAGAGAGAAAAGGAGAATATGTCATTTTTTTCCATGTCTCTAATATCGAGAAGGATTCCCCTGAGAAAATTGAAGAGAAGGGATCAGGGAATAAGGTTATGTGTGCCTAGCTCCTGATAAGCCTTCTCAAACTCTGAAATAATAACAGGATAATGAACTCCCTATGGACTAAAAGGCATCTCTGGTCAGCCTCGGCCTTGGAGAAAATCTTGGCTTAATTGGTCATTTTTCAGACAGCAGGTTGCCTAGATTAGGGAAGAAGTTGCATCATGTGTGTTTTCCTTCTCATCCCTTAGATCTCTCTCTGCAAAGCAAATGTAACGGTTACCGATGCTCTCAGACTCGGTTTCAGAAACCTCTGGGATATGTTGTCATACCTGCATACCATTCTCACCTCTCCCTGACATACCACAGTCACACTTTTCTAGACCCTGGATGAAAAGAAATAGTGAGGACACTAAGAGAGTGTATTGGGAGAGGATATACTGACTACTTGCTACTCTCACCCTTGACTCATTTATTACGGCAGTTCTTCCAGAACACTGGTATTTTGCTGTGCTTTTCTCTGAGGTTTTCCCTGCCCCCTTACTCCGCCATTGAACTGCACCCACTCTAAGGGGACTGCAATGTGTTAAAAGCACAATGTAACTCAGAAATAAAGAGTACAACGCCTGCTTCCCAGGGCTCCCCTTCTAAAGGGAGTCCCTCACTGATGGTCAAAGACGAGCACCAGGGCAGATGAGTGGTAGAGGGGTAAGTGGGAATGGGTAGCAATTGGAGGAACAAACCCCGAAAAGGGTGGCTCTTTCTCATGTTCTTTCCTTTTTTCTCTTTGGATTGACCCTCCTTTTTATAACTCCAAAGTGACTGGTTGAATTAGAAGGAACTGGGATCTTCTCTCACCTGTAAGGATGAGCTTCTCTTGTGAAATGCCCTGTTGAGATTTCATGAAACACTGAAGGTGAGATTGGAGGGAGAAGGTTGCTTAGACCTGTCAGCAGGGGAGGGGAATAGGGTTGAAAGTGAGAGGAAGGTGGCATTACATCTTTCTTGTGAAGAAGTCAGCCCTTGGATACTGAGAATATGGGGTTCTCTTAAAAGAAGTCAGGTGGATGAGCAACTTGCTTGGGAAGGTTCTGAGTTGGATTATATAGATGTTGATTTTATTCATCTTTTTGCTGGACATAAGTAGATGGATTGTTGGTTCCCAGTAAACTTCTCATTGAAAATATCCATAATAACTCACCCCCTTCCTCTGGAGAATCATTTTTCTTTCCCCTACTTTCCCCTGACACCCACGCATAAAGTCAAGATACAGTCATGCAATTTGGCTGGGAGCAGCCATTCTCTCACTTGACCCTGTCTCCTTGACTTGAGCCTGAGTCCTTGACTTCTCTGATTGAATACGGAGCAGCACTTGACTCACTCTGGAGCTATCCTGGTATCCACAGTGACAGAACTCAGCCTGAACTTATGAAATGCCTTCCCCTCGATTTTTCAAACTTGAGCCACAGAATAATGCCAACAAGCTGTGTAAATGTGTACTGAGATCTGCAGGTAATGAAGTTCCCATTCTCGTGGAGAAACTCAACCAAAAGCATGAACTCAACATGGAGAAATGACAGTGAGGACGTTGATGGTGTTTGATATCCTGGTTCCATCTGCTCCTGGGGCAACCCTACAGGGCCTTTCCTCTGTTAGATTGCATGAACCTATAAATTCCTCTTCTGCCTAAACAAGTTTAAGGATATTCCTATTACCAGAACCCGAGAGTCCTGAAACAAAAGCAAAGTGATCACAACTAACAGACTATTTCTCCATGAATCTTAGGCCCAGCAGCAACCCAGCTATAGATTGTTATAAAAGTTTTTCCCCTAATGTCATGGTATTGTGATAATTAAAAATGGTTGGCTCTAATACTTGCTGTATGACAATGGTATAATTCACTAGTGTACAAATAACTGGTTGATATTTGTTCCAAATTGTTCAGGCTCCAAATTTATACATTAGTTCAGGAAGATACGGGCAACAAAGGTCCAACATTTGATTTATTTAGAAAAAAGGAGTTGTCTCTTTTCAGGAGCTATCATTACATTTGTCCTTAACCCCTATTATGTACAGTTGTGTCATGAAGTCTGGTTTGCCTTCGTATGTAAAGAAATTGGGGACCAGCAATATTGTGTGTCTAACAGTGACTTGGCATATTCTTGGTTATTGTATCACTGGTTCAACTTTTGCTCTTGTGGTGCACGCATGCTGTCATGCGCTCTCTCTCTCTCTCAAACTGGTGCCTATAACCCACAGTTAAGCAGCAAATTATTGGCAATAAATTGTAAATATATTGTAAATACATATATCCTTCCAAGTCATTCGTATCCAATCCTATTTTTTTCCTGCCTACTCTGAGAAGGGCTAAGATTTATTTCAACACTTACCTAAATTATACTATTAAGTATAACATAAAATAATTTCAAATATATGAAACAAAGGAACCATGAAGAAAAATGAGGGGTTGACCCTTAGTGTTATCGACAAGTAATGTTTGAACAGGAGAGATTTTAATAAAAGGTATCTAAAAGCATTCAAGTTATCTGACAAATAAGAAAAGTCTGTATTTCTTTCTAAAATAAAACATGGTTGAGAGATTGAAAGGCCCATTAAAAGGGTCATTCTACATCTGTTTTACCTGTTTAATCTTGCAGCTGTTAGGAAGCAGGGCAGACAGTAAGTCGGTCGGATTCAGGTGTCTGTCTCCTGCCACTCAGATGCTGCCACTGTCGTAAATTTGTTTTAAGTAATTTTCAAATCTCATTTATGAATGGATAATTACTTACTATAATATGGCATATCCTAGAGTTTTCTATGAAAAAAAAAAAGCAGTTTAACAGCATAGTAAGTGCTGTTAAGAAGTTATTTATGGCAAAAGAAGTCTGAGAAATACTAGATAACAAAGATAAAGTGGTTTCTTTACTACCGGTCTTCTCAGAGTGTTTTAACACGGTAATACGTATTGTGAGCATCTGCCATAGAGATAACATTTCCCATACCTATTTTAATACGGGATTCTGTTTTTTATCCTCTCCCAAGGACATTTTTTTTCCATTGCTTTAGAGAGAGAGGAAGCGGGGCGGGGCGGGGGGAAGAAAGTGGGGGGACAGAGCCATCAATGTGAGAGAGAAACATGGATTGGTTTCCTTTCCGTATGTGTGCCAACCAGGGGCAGAGTCCACAACCTGGGGGTGTGCCCTGATCAGGAGTCAAAACTGCGGCATTTTGGTCCATGGGACGGTGCTCTACCCAACTGAGCCTCCCTGGCCTGGACCTTACTTACTATGGGATTCTTTTTCAATAAACTGTTTTTTGAAACTAGAATTCCTCAATGCATTCTGTAGGAAATAAATATTCTCCTAATTCTGTGTAAATATTTTACTTATTTAAATCCAAAAGAAGTATGGTGCAAGAGTTTTGTTTAGGCTGAAAAATACTAAAACGAAAGTCATTTATTCAATGTGTGTTGATAGTCTTCTACTAATATTTGTGACAAGGATTAGAAATATTAATAAATGAGTAGCATAGGCAGTTAAGTTTTCTGACAGGAAGGAATGGCCTGCCCTCCCCATCTTTGGTTAATAAGCTAATAATGAACAGTGCTTGAAATACAGAACACTGATGGGACAAAAGAAATCATCGTTTGCATTAATAAGGAAAGCATGGTCAGATCCTTTGCCCTGAGCGAGCAAGGAGGCAGGGATTGGTGGTTTCAAGTATCACTGCATTGCTATTCTCCTCAAATCTGGAAGCTGCCCAGCCACAAGCCTTATGTCTATTGTACCTGCAAGAGCTCTTTAAAGGTGCATTGTTTCGTGAGTTAATTTTGTGAGTTGCCTCCTCCCCCCTCCAAAACAAACACTTTTCCACAATTTGGGGCTGGTTTGTTCTCAGGCTACCAACTTCCAGGCTAATCTGGCACATGTTTAAATAAGGATTACTATGACAAGCAATACTTCTCTTTGTATAAATAGTTTGTAGCCTGAGTTGGATGTGCCCTCTGAGTATATATATGCTTATGCATATTTCTTATCAATCCTAATTAAAACAGAGTGTGGTGGTTCTCACAGTGCCCGCTTTGTGTCCTTGAAGTGGCTAGTAATGGTGACAAAACTTAGGATCCATTCAGGTAGTTTCTTTTTTCAGAACATCAGCTAGATTTTTTTTTATCCATCATAAACAAGTTTCAAGTCATATGAGCTTATTAAATAATTTGTTAATACAAAAGACAGCTAAGCAAAACCACCAACCATATGTGTGGCTTTAAGATTTTAACCTAAAGTGAAATTCATGTCATTGATTTATATGTAAGAACAAATGACCACTTAGGATACTTGAAATCATTTATTCAAGGTATTTTTATAATTTTGCACTCATAGTATAAGCATACAAAAGAGAATGTGAGAGTGTAAAGAGGAATATAAAGCCAGTGTCAGGGCATTTTAAAATAAGAGCTCTTAAAAAAGTTGCAGATGTTTTACAAATAAGATTCCTGAAAATTTTGGAAGAAACTAAAACTTTATTAAAAGTATTGAAATACCAAATGACATGTCATGTAGTTAGTAGCAAGCAGTTATATATTAATTAAATGTTTATATCCTGTGAACTAAGACAGCACTTTTACATTCAAGTTGAAATAATTCAGCACCATTTTGGCTTCAAGGATAAATGAAATGCTGGAAGTTTTAGAAGTGGCCCAGTATTTTTGGTAGCTGAAAATGAAATATAGCTGTTGTTTGAATATATTAACTGTGAATATGAATTCTAAATATAAAAATATATAGAAAAAGGGTAATTTTTACTTATCAGTTACTATACTGTTAGTATCAGAACAAGTTACTTTTAAAATAAAATATCTTCTGACCAGAAATTCTGTATTTTCACACAATTTGCTAAAGATAAATTCTCAGTGCCATGGTAATTTTAATAAACTGCAATTTCTCTAGAATCTCAATATTGGGAATGTTTATGAATGTGATTATTCTATGAGGTTTCAAAGAGAAAAATTTTTGTTCGCTATTACAAATAATGCCTAGTGATTGAAATTGTGAATAAAATTATGCAAAAATATAAAGATTTCCTGGATATAGTCAAGATATAGATTCATATGCTGTGATACTGTTGAGAGATTGAATCCTAGTTTCCAAGGTTGAGATATCTTTAAATTCAGACTGTAGTCTGAATAATTATGAGGCCACTAATACAGCATGTAGAAGATTCACTAAATTATTTTCCTATTTAGCCGATCTTTTTCACAGTCTTTATTAGTTTAAAAGCTAATACTCAACATTCTTTGTATCTTTTCTGCTTTCCATTTAATATTCTCAGAGTTTGGTAATCCTGGAGTTTATTTTATTAATGGATAACTTTTACCAACTAGTCATTTTCTATGAGTTTTTGTGGTTATTCAGAGAAGTGATCCCTTGAGGTTCAAAAATACTAAGTGTTAAATCAATACTTGTGAGTAATTTGGGAGTGTTTAGGGGTGATTGAGGGGCAAGAATGTTTACATAAGGAATAAGTGAGAATCTTTAGCTTCCTAATTGAAACTTTTTTTCAAAATCAACCAAATAGGACATGTTATATTTAAAAGGCAGACATCTCAGGGATTGGAAACATTTTTAATTATTAGTAACATACATGCATATAACCATTAATTATTAACTTATTTTTAAAATAAAATATGGTCACAAAAAACAATAGTGCTTAAAATAAAATTTTTTAGACATGTACTTATAGTTGTTAAAATGAAATAAAGTGAACCTAAAGGGTAATAATGACATTTTTAATACTTGAGGTTAGAAATAATTTTTTTTATATCCCAATGCCTAGCATGTGAGTGCCTGGCATGTGTTAGACCCTCAAATGATGATGGACTGACAGACAGATGGAGGGCCCAATGAATGACATTAAATGTGTCATCTTGTATGTATCCAAAGGCCATGATATTGGCTAGCTTGTAATACAAAGGGTAAGAATCTTGATGAAACTATAGATCTTAAATCTGTAGATGCCATTGTGGCTCAGCATTAATACTGACAGTAGTTTTCTGTTGTTTTTTTTTAAAGCATATTAAAATATTTGAAAAGATTACAATTTAAAAGAAAGGAGGATCATTCTACAATCTTAAAACTAAAAAGCAATGTGAGGCAAAGAGGTACATCGAAGAAGCTACCCCATAGCTCAAATAGCTCAATGAAAGTTCTGGGTCCCGATTAAGCCGTCTGTATTCTCTATTGGGAAGTGTGTGCCCTGGCGGATGTGGGTTGTGTGGTCCTCTGTTATCCCGCACTCAATGACTGTCCATCTCTAGCCCCTCTCCCCCTGCTAGGCACCAAGAGAGTGTGAAACCTTGTCGACTTTACAACTCTATGACATACACAGTACAAGGATGCCAACTCATTTTTAAATTCTACCTCGTGTGTCCTTGCACTTGAAGTACCTCGCTTAAGATTTTAATACTGGTTAATGTAGGAAAACTGCTTAAGCACCACTGACTTAAATATGTAATTTGTTTTCTTTCTGCACTTTTTGAATTTAGGAAAAAGAGAAATTCTCCAAATTCTGTTGTAGCACATGGTTTCACAGTTTAAAATAAAATCACAGCTGTCCCATTGTGCAGCGCAGTCCTTGGTTTTGCAGAAATTTTTCCCTTATTCATCAACTCCTCAAGTATGTAATGCTACGCACTTTCCTCATTTGGGTTATATTTCAGACACGCACTCACAAACATGTATGACTGACCCCTGGTGGACCTAGCATAAGCGTCCTGAATCCACATACATTATGTCTTCTATTCCAGATAATGTACCATTTTTTAGCATTCCTCTTTTTAAACCTAAACATTAAAAAATGTAGAAAATTTGAAAACTCTAAGATGTTTTTCATGAATTTTTAAAAAGTATTTGACAGACAGTTGTGGTTTGAGGGGCTTGTTCATATGATTTTTACGTCAGTAAGAAAAGTTTTTTGGCTAATACTTCAATATACTTAATTGTGCATCTTTGAATGTATTACATTTGTTAGCAGAATGACTTCCCATTGACACAGCTGTCCTATGTATACCAGTCCCCCAGAATGGCAATTTCAAGGATGCCACTTAAAAGGTCTCTGCCCGTAGGAAAGTTAGGGAGCAGAGGGCGCATCAACAAATGGCCGAGAGGAGTTGGGCGGCTCAATTACTTAATTTGTTCTGAAACAAAGGCTGACTTAAAGTCAGAATGAAATTGTACACTTGACAGAAAGAAAGGAGTTTATCTACTAATTTAAAACTGTAAACATAAATTTTATATAGGGATGTAACTATCTGAATACATATATTGCCATTTCTCTGCTATACAGTAATACTTGATACCAATGGTAATGTGTTTGTTCCTTCCTCAGCACCAAATGTGTCCATATCTATTTAAACAGTAGGAGCCTCATTTCTAATTGATCTATGCCAGGACATATATAAGCCAGTTGTTATTGTGGTTCACCAAAGTTTCAGTACTTTAGAAAATTCCCAGTTCAAAGTAATTTTGGCTCATTCATTGAAATATTATTTTCCTTTCTGTATTATAATTTCAAAAAGAGCATAAGGAATTTGGATTTCTTTGAAAGAGCCAAGTATGCAACTATATAATTGAAACATTATGTTAATTCACAAAATAATGTGAACAATATTAAAATGTTTCCAAATAATGCCAATTTAAGTGTTCAAAATCCAGTTATATACTATTATAAAACAAACAAAAATTCCTTTGTTGTTTTCTGTTCTCTTTTTTCAAAATACATAAATCCTACTGAAGTTAATCTATTTTTTCCCACTTCAGAACACCAGGCACTGATTTATCCATTGGGAATCTTGGCTCGCCTTTTAATACCTATATTAGAAAACAAAATAAGAGAAGTTATTAACCTGATACATTATAAATGAACACAGTAAACAAGTTTGAAGTCAACCTTTTAAAATACTGAGACGTCATTTTCCCTCCACCTAAGCAATGGTCACCATCTGAAATTTACCATTACTACTTGATTTTAATACTGATTTAAAGATTTTATTTATTTTTAAAGAGAAGGGAATGAAGGGAGAAAGAAAGAGGAGAAACACTGATCAGCTGCCTCTCACACACCCCCAACCAGGGACCTGGCCCACAACCCAGGCGTGTGCCCTGACCAGGAATTGAACTGGTGACCTTTGGGTTTGCAGGGTGATGCCCAACCTACTAAGCCACACCAATCATGGTGATCCTAATACTGATTTAAAGAAAGTAACTATGTCAATAGCAGAAAGTGTATCCCTGATGCCTACAGACTTGATGTTTATCAGTAAACAAAACATCTACTGACATAATGAGCACAGCAGGAGACCAGCAGCCCTGCCTGGGCACATTCCCTCCGTGGAGCAAGTGTGGCATGTGCACCAAGAAGCAGGGCCATGGCCCCTTCGTTAGTCCTTTCCCAGCATGATTTTGGATGTACAGCGAGGCAGTAATGGGCAAGACTTTGTGGACAGGATCAAAAACAATAAATCAAATATTAGTGTATTTATATTATGATCATAGATCCCCGTGTAAAGGAAGTGAGAATGTACTTAGTCCAAATCATAAACCATAAATTTCCAAACACTAATTTCTGTGAGAAAAGAACTTATTTGTAGCATCGTCGATCTGAACTGGGCCACAGAGTCACCTGGTCCTTGTTTTATGTACAGGAAGGAGAATGAGGGAGAAGAGAAATAAAGGCACACACTTTCTCACTGGATGGTTTGTTCACACCAAGGGGTGCTCTCAGGTATTTCATTAACATGGAAAATATCAGTAAACTGAGAGGTGATATGTCTTTAAGATGTAAAAAACAGCAATAATGCTATGGAGGGACTCACACACACTCTTGCTTACAGAGTCACCAGACTGACCACATAACTTTAGGCAAGGTAAATTCCCTGTCCGAGAAACTGGAAAGACTCTGCATCACCTCCAAGATGAAGTTCCAGCTTTTCAGCTTGCTCTTCAGTGCTCTTTTTGATCTGGTCCCAGTTTACTTCTCCGTCCTTTTTGCCTAACTCTTAACTCCACAAAACATGTTTCAGCCAAACTAGAACATTTGCTTTTCTAAACATGTACCGCAATTTCTCCCTGCCATGTAGGTGTCGGTGATGTTGATTCCTCCCAGCATGCTCTTGCTTAACTCTCCCCAGTGCAATCCTCCTCAGCCTTCAAGGCCCAGTTCAAGTGCTGTCCTGAAGCTACTCCTGACCCTCAGCCAGAGAACGCTGACCCCTAGCAAGGGAGACCGGAAGCAAAAGTCCAAATATAAAAGGCAGTCACCCCGAACATGAAAGTTTCTTTCTCAAGTCAAGCTTTCTGCACTTCTGCCATTACTTCCTGCTCATAGATAAGTGTGATCTTATTTTATTATGAACCACTAACTATGGGTCATTAAACTTTTTCACATTTTCATCTGATCAATGTTTATTATTAAAATTCTACCTCAACCACTCTTGCAGTTTAATTACACTCAGTGGCAACTGGTTAAAAAAAAAAGGGCAACTCTAAGCTGGAGCAATATACTAATTTTTATTCGTTTGAAATATCTGACAGCATCCAATTCAATGGATTCTACTGATGAAAAGTGAGATGGATTCTGTGCAACAACTGAGTCACTTTTCTAGACTTAGTCCTGGGGCAAGGTCAGCAGTTGTACCGAGGGGTCACCTCCTAACTTATTATAACAGAGGACCTGGTCCCACTGCATTTTATCTTACCCCCTCACCCTCTCAAGTCTAAATTCCTAAAGACAAGGTAATTTATCTACTAATCAAGTCCTGAAGAAGAGGCTACATTACACGGTTGGAGGCCTACAGCTGGCAATGGCTACAGGCTAGGTCCCAGCCACGATGGGGTACCACAGGAGACAAACATTAAACACAGAGATTCACAGGCAATTAATTGGAATTACTGTGATAAGGCTACAAGGGAGCAATCCAGGGTCAGGAATCATTTATCTTTGCATTACTCTCTAATACGTAGTGTAGGACCTCAATAAATACGTAGTACAAATGTGAGAGTACTGGTGAATAAATAATGAGCAAGTAAATTAAGGAACTATAAAAAGAGAAATTAATCCATTTATTTTTGTATTTATTTTAGCCCGAATTACACTGATGTTCTGGGAATTTACAGTTATACTATGATCAATTCCATACAATATGGGTCATAAACCCATCCAGGTTTTCTGTATTGTGGGCATGTTCAGAAGAATAATAACCTTTTTTGTTCTATGCTGCTCCTTTGTGGTTATAAGCTTCATTTATCTTTGATGCTGTGATGATGCTTGTAAAGCACAGGCATTTGTGGGAATAACGAAAAGGCACCCCTGCCAGGTGAACGCAGCCCGAGCCACAGTACCTGGCTCTGTGAATGGGCCGTGGGCTGCTTTAAGCCCCCGTTCCCCCAAGCCAGCAGCCCAGGGGAGAGGCAGAACCTGTGCTACTAGGTGCAGGTGATCTTGGGGCAACCTACAAACTACAGGTTCACGTGCAGCCAACCGATACCTGGTTTGTATATCAGGGAGAAACTGCTATTAATTATCACTCCCTAGTGTACCTGTTATACATGAGGCAGAGGCACTGGTGCCTCTCCAACGTCAAAGCAAGGCTGTGTTCGATATCACTCTCATGGCATTCTCATTGTTTGGAAGGTGTGGTCCCCAGTGGGTGGATGTAGTTCGAACACATAACCCAGCAACACTAGAGCAGGCAGTGCCGAGCAATCAAGGTGGAACAGACAGACAAGCAGGAAGCCTACTCAGCTTCTTTTAAGTATTTTCGTCAACACACCACCCCTGTGAATATTAATGTGCTGAGATTCTATCTTAAGATTTCATTCACAGAAGGGGTTCACGACTAGGAAAATTATGAAGGCACCTCCACACATTCCCTCCTTTTGAGGAACATTTCCCTAGTACTTGTTCTAGAACTTGAATATGTGAACTCTTGATTTCTACAGAACAGGCAGTCTGATCTCTTAAGTTGCATACTTGAAGGCAGTGATTTTCCAGAATGGACTTTGAAGAACTCTAGGAATTTCTTCAGCGCTCCTTCATGGACTGTTTGGCAGGAGTGGGAAACGCAGGGTTTGGGCGCCCACAGGGTCACCCACACTGCAGATGCATATTTTACATATTCGGCTTCCATGTGGGCTTTTTGGGTAAACAATGTGTTCTATGTGTATGTCTTATCTTCAAAACTAAGCCTTAGGATGCTAAAAACCTGAATACATTTCCTTTCACTAGCATTACCAAAAAAAGATCAGCTCTAAGCGTGTGGTAGTGCCGACTCTACCATTCTCTTCCTTTGATCTAGTTTACAGTAGGCTACAAGAATAGCAGCCTACTGTAAGGAGGCTACAGTAGTAGTAGATACAGACACATCGTATATAATGCCTGTCAATGAACTAGAACACTCTGTGAAAGAGGATCGCTTAGCCAGGCAAGTAAGACTCACGGTGAAATTGTGCAGCCTGAGGCATACGCATGGTGTCCTGTGTAGCGGATGTCACAGCGCACAACGTTGTTGGAGTAGTCCGATTCAGGCACCAGGTAGCTGGGGTTCACACTGACCTAGGCAACGCAAACATCGTCCGCATTTCAGATTTCATCAGCAGTGTTTACTGGTTAATGTCTTCCTATTTTCATAGGGCTAGCATGCTTGAACTCACTGTGCAGGGAGGGTTAAGTTAGGCAAGTGCTTAAACTTTGGAGAAGCGTCAGAGAGAGGCTGTGTATTTTTTTCCTCAAGTTCTTTAAAATAAGAATTTTTTTCATATATCAAGGATCATTTAGACATAGTTCTGGAAGATATATAATTGCTTTCAGGGCCCTGATTATTTAACATTTGAGTCCAGAGGAACAGTTCTGTTGAATTGCAATCAAAATAAATTACAGATACATATTTTCAAGGTTTCTACCTTTAGAATGTAGTTTCCAGGCGCTACATCTGTAATATCAATCCACTGGCAGTCTATGTCTGCATTATACGTATCATAACAGCCAGGACTCAACCCCTAGAACAAATAAAATAAAAAACTTAAAAAGATGGTACATGGTCAGAGTATGCTAAAGAATATGCTTATTATTTGCAAATTAAATTTTAAGTTAGTACTTACAAGAGTCTGACAAAAAACTATACTTATATTGCATCTCCCTTGAGAAGTATATGTTACTCAGGCTTATAGCACCTCCAGCTAAAAAAAATACAGGACTAATATAAGTAGTAGTACATCTAGCTTTTTAAAAGTGTCACAAATCAATCTCAAGGGACAAAATAGGCCTCCACCAAAACTCTAAACTATCACCAGTTCAAGAATAAAGGCCACGGAATGATCAATTTAGCTCAAGTTCATCTTCTCGGTGCAACCTTCCCCAGCTTCCCCTTGGGGAAGCCACCTTCCTGAACTCTGCGTGTGACACTGTTTTGTGTGGATAGCTTCTACAGTATTTATCCTTTTCTTCTCTGAAGTGTCATCAGACTATACATCTCACTATGTAGCTAACAGTAGCTATGCGTTGTGTGCCAGGAATAACTTCAAACATGTCACATACTTAAATTCAGTTCCCAGAACTACATGAGGTAGGTTGCTATTATTATCCCCATTTTACAAATAAGGAATCTAAGGCACAGCAAGGTCAAATAACTCACGGAAGGTTACCCAGCTCGTAAGTGGCTGAGTTGGTTTTGCTTTTAGACAATCGGATTCAGAGTCTCTGATCTCAACCACCAAACTATACTCTCTCGCGTACTGTCACTGAAATATTTTGTTGAATTAAAGGGATGAATGTATGTCTCAGTGTTTGAACCCCACTGCACTGCACTTGCTGTTCATGTCACTAAGTAAATGAGTGACTCCTAATGGCTGAGAGGAGAATCCCAGTGAGATACAGTCTTTGCTCTCCAGAAAGCTTTAGTCTGGAGAAGTTTGTTCAAATTGAAGTCTGTAGATATATTCTCAATTCCATTAGTTCTTCGTGAGAAGTTCTACTGTTGTATTTTCATTCTAATGGTAATCTCAAGTAAATTAAAAAGCCTATGCTAGAATCATTTTAACTCAATACTGCCATTTAATTTCGGCATCCAAGTCTGCTTTGGTGTTTAAGATGGCAAAATCATCTGAGCATGTCCTAAACAATGCTGGTTTGGCTATGACCTGACTCAGGAAGAGGGAGGGAGGCTTGTGCTCTCGTAGGGCACATGATGTCGCACAGACAGGCCGCACCCAGACCGACCTGTGCCACAGCACTGGGAACCATACCACCACCTTGGTTTGTGCCAACACGTTAACAGTATGTTGAGGAGTAAATATATAGTGAATAAGTTTTGGTTTCTGATTCCAGCACATAATTCTGATTCTGGCACATAATAAATAATCACTATTAGGTCCTATTATTGTTGCTACTGCTACTACTAAATTCATGGCATTATAAGGGACTCACTGGATTAGACACCTCTTTAATACAGGTTTAAACAACACCACAATGTGGGTCTTACTTTCAGGTGAACAAAAGGGCTTTAAAGAACGCTGAAATTGGTGCTCCAGGGTAACTCAGCGGTGGAAGTTAAGTATGAGCTTTGATTATCTGCACTACTAGCAAACAAATATGGGTATTTTTAAGGCCATTAAGCAAACAGGTATTTCATATGTTCAGAGTCATACTCTAAGAACATATTAAATGTAGAACCTTACCTGAGGCTGTCTAAATTAGCTATTTGGTTTTAGCAAAACACAACTGTTTGTTACATTAAATTAGTGAGGTTAATGCAACAGTTTCTAGTTTTGTGTATGCTTAATATGTAAATTTGTTATCTTAGAGTTGTATGAAAGTATAAATATAAGGAAGTTGTATCTAGTTTTATATTTAGATACATTTAATTATCATCTTAATATGACTAATCTAAGTCAGCATTGGGGCTTTGTGCAAATTATTATTTTCTTTAAATGAAGCAGCAGTCGAAGTGAAAAATACAAAAACATAAATCACTTGTAATAAAAGATCTGGTGAATAATAGTTAAATAGGATATAAATGGAGGATGATGAACAGGAAAGGTACCATATAAAATGAAGTGGGGTTACTCCAAGAATCAGGGACTAGAAGTGCTATAAATACTTGTAGCCCTGTATTCAAGTATTTCAGCAGTGAGCTGTCCAGAGTGCCTTGTTCTAAATGAAAGGCATAAACTCCAGGTCCCTGCACAGGCAGTTGCTGTGGGACTTGGAGATCACTGAATGAAAAACGTATTTCTATATGCACATACATGTAGTATGTGGGTAGGTTACATCTTCTTTTGCCTAAAGAGTAAGTGCTGCTTCAGGGCACTTACTGAACCTTTCCCCCTCCTTCCAATTATTCTGATGTTCTAAACTCAGAGGAAGAAGCAACAGTAACATTTAGGTCACCAAAAAGCTTCCTGCTACAACCCTGGAATTCACTTCCCCAGGTGCCAGCTGCTGATCCCTTTGTGCCCTGAGTTATATACATGCACCACGCCTTGCCAGGATTTCGGCTGGAGTAAAATTATAATGTCCTTTTACAAATTAGAGTTTCTTATGGAAATACTGGCACGGGTTTTAACTGACACAGATTTTCCCATTATAAGACATACAAACTGCTTAGTTCAGCATGATTTTTAAAAATCCATCCCAGGAACATCTGACATCAATTATACTGTAGGTTTAAATATATATGCGTGAAGAAAGAAATTGTATCCTTCTGCTCTTATTTGCATGATTAAAAGAGACAGTTTTCAAAAGTGCTTTTTTAGAAACCTAGTTTCTCTCCTTCTGCTAACCACCAGCACCGGGTATCCTAGTTTTTAGCTTAATAGGTGGAGGAAGGAATGGTTTTGCACATGAGAAAACAGGTATCTTTTCTATAGTTACTTACCAAGCCTGCTAAAGAATACAAAGTGCAGACATTGGAAACCATTCAGATTTTTTCAGAGTAAAGGGCTGCTTTTGATGGTGGAACACAATGAGCACGCAGTGACCCTCTGTGATGATGAAATACTTTCAAAATAACTTGGATCATCAAGCCATCACTTTTCCTTTCCCAGTTATTTTCCATCTTGACTCGATGACCCCCCAAATGAAACAGTTTGTAAAAGACAGGCAGGAGAAAGAAAATAGAACACCACTTTGTTTTTTCTCCGAAGCCTGCAGATTCCTGATCAGATAATGCCAACCTACCTGTGTGTGTGCAGTGCATGCAAATCGCCTGTGGTACCCGTAGTCACAGGACGTGTCCTCAAGACAGAAACTGGCTTTGTGGCCTTCAGCCACTCTCCTCTGGGTGTTCGCATCAAGTAAGTCATAGTGGCTGAACTCATCCATGCTGTGGTAATGTCTGATATTCCACACAACGCAGAGACAGTGGTCAGTGACACATAGAGAAAAAGCAGTGAGAATTTTAGATGACTGGCTGCCTCACACATTTGTTGGCACATTAAAATTGAGATAAAGTTTATCTTAAAGCCAGATGCATGCTAGATTCCCTCTCACCCCAACCCAGGGTCAGAAATCTATCAAAATGCTAAGCTTTTAACTTTGCAACTTGGGAGGAAAAAAAGACTTATTTGGAGTATCTTGCTTTTCTATTATACCCTGTTTTACCTTCAAATATTAAATAGAAATAGACAATAAATTATCTGTGTTTAAGTGAAACTTGCCATATGTTCTCTAGTGTATTTCTCTTGGCTGCCACTACTGATATTTCATTCCAAAAAAGGAGAGCACATGACTATTGGAAGGTTTCTGTGAGATTTTTAAAAATTGAGTTTTCATAGATTTTAAATCACCACTAAAATGCAAAGGAGAAAAAATGGCATGTTTTTTCCACCATTATTATTAAACTAGTATAAACTTTTATTTGGAAATAAAATCGTTCCGTTTTATTAGCAGATTAAGCGCTCATATCTATTGCTAGCATTTCATTAAAGAAAGGGTGCTGAGCGTTTCATCTTCACACATTAAGGAAAGAAGAGGAAATGGCTCAAACTCAGGAAGTTTGAGGGCACACATCAGGACTTCCTGGCTCTCACTCAACACCTGGGCAGTTTATCGAGGCAAATTACAGAATAGCCTCATGTGAAAATCTTTTAAAGTTAGGACAGAACAAGCAGTTGTATTGATTCAGGTCTTTCAAAAGATGGAGAAAGGTCTCTCTCAGCTCATGGAGTGTCCAACCTTTTGGTGTCTCAGGGTCACACCGGAAGAAGAGTTGTCTTTGGCCACAAATTAATTACACAAACACTAATGAAAACTGATGAGCAAAAATAAGGTTTTAAGTGAATTTACGATTTTATATTGGGCCACATTCATAGCCATCCTGGGCCGCATGTGGCCTGCGGTCCATGGGTTGGACACCCCTCGACACCGTTCTTTGAGAAAGGTATTTGAACCCTTTTGATAACAATTTATGGTCTTTATTATATGCTGTCAGATGCAAACCAACTATAGGTAGATGATCTTGGCTGCAGAGGGCTTTTTTTAATCAATCTCACTTGCAATATATTGGAGTAAGATTATAGCAAAGCCAATTGCTGTATACAATCAACAGTTTTAATAAGCTGGATTTAGAGTTTCTAATTTAAAAGATAACAGGATCTAGTAATTGATGTATTATCTTAAAGATACACTCCACTGATTATGTCAAAATACACAGAGAAAAATTCTAAGTGTAAATAACAGCAGTTTTCTCCCTTTGTGTAAGAATCATTTGAAAAATGATAAACCAACTTAAAAGTACCCAGGAGGCCCATCCACTTACTGGTGACAGCTGTGCCATTCCCAGGAATATCTTGGTCGGCTTGGTAAGAAATCTGATGTCCCTTGATTCTTCACCCTTTGGGGAAATCTTAGCAGCACCCTGTGATCATAATCTCTGACATCCACCCTATATGCTGAGCTGTCATTTTGAAAAAAGAAACACGTTCACAGATTATTAACTAAAGACAAAGGAACAAGCAAGACCTTTTTTGATATGTAATGCTGACTCCCTCATTCCCCATACTAGACTATCAATTCCAAGAGACCAGGGCATTTTGCTTATTTTATCTATTGCTGAATCTCCAGATCCTAGAACAATGCCTGGCAAGTAGAGCTCTGTGAATGTGTTGAATGAACGGGTAAATGAATGACAACTATGGAAACCTTTGGTTTAAATGTAAAAACATAATAAAATTAGTATTATAATTTACATGTGAGCCCTGGCTTGTGTGGCTCAGTGGACTGAGTGCCAGCCTGAGAACCAAAGGGTCGCTGGTTCGAGTCCCAGTCAGGGCACATGCCTGGGTTGTGGGCCAGGTCCCCAGTAGGGAGCACGGGAGAGGAAACCACACATTGATATTTCTCTCCCTCTCTTTCTCCATCCCTTCCCCTCTCTAAAAATAAATAAAATCTCTAAAAAAAAAAAAACCACACTATAAAAAATTTACATATGATATGTAAACTTTATAATCAATTCAAGTTTAACCACATGAACAAGTGAAACTGAGGTGGTAATTATCCCAGATTTTAAAAAATCGTCCATATTTACTTGTTAAGAATTTTGAATTTAACAATACATTTCTTGAACAATTAACTAAGATGTAACATGGGGAAATAACTCTAAGACAGTACTCCCAGATTATATAGATAATTTTCTAACTTCATCTTCAAAACAATAGCATTACTATAATAATATTGGGGGTGCAATGGTGTGAGTGATGCAAGACTGAAGAATGAAAATGATGAGCTTCAATTTCTTCTCTTCCTTTAGCCTGAGAGTTATAAAGGGTCAAAGTGAGAGAAATATGCAAATAAATATTACTATATTCCTTGTAATATATTTTGTATGAAAATACATTCAAATACTATTGATGACCTTATTTTACACTGTAAAAAATTGTTGAGACCTATCAAAACGTTCTTTTGCTCCCTCTGCTGGCTTCCCAGCGGCATACTTCCCAGCGGCAAATCCACTCCCGGAATTGCTATGATTTTATTTCAGGACTGATAAAAAGAAGAAAGAAAGAAAGAAAGCTCTTGCTCATGGTCTTATTCTGGCTGAAGTAATACCCCATAACTAAGTATGGCTTCAAACAAAAGAAGACAATCTTTGCCAATGAGGGGCCTCCACACTGGCAAATTAGTCCCCAATCTTTTAAGGGAATATTAACAAACTCTTCGATTACATTTTTTTTTCACGTTTTGTACAGTTTAATAGAAAGTTATTGGAAACAGTTGGCTCCAAAGCTGAAAGATCTTGAATCTTGTGCTGAATTCAGTTTGAAAGAGAACCCACAGAGAACCCATGAAAATCTTCAAAATTTTAACTCTCCATCCAGGTCAGCGTGCCCAGGAGATTAAGTCCTATTTCCCAGCTCTTGTACCTCTTCCTAACTCTTGTCTGTAGGAACAAGAGTGGTCAGAACCAGGCACCTGATGAGCCCCTGGAACGAAGACCAGGCAGTCAGGCCGCTGACATCCCAGCTAGTACCTGGCCAAGCAGTTTTCCTCCGCAGCGCATCTCAGGTTGTACATGGACATCTTTTGCACGTACGTGGAAGCCTGAATGTAGTAGGGATCTGGCACCAGGTCCGGGAGACCTAAAGGAGAGCAGACGATGGGCACAGCAGTGAGACAACGCTGCGCCCCCTACCCTGGCAACTGGTACCTCCGTACCCTTGCTCCTCATCCTTTGCCCAACCGGACTGCTGTGTCTGTGTGTGGCTGCGGGTAGCAGGAGGAAGGGGATGCCCCGGGCTGCAAAGCAATGTGGAAAGGAAGCAGGAGGGGCCAGGCGCGTGGTTTGCACCAGATTCCAGGGCTGCCTCTGCAGGCGCAGGGGGAGGGATCGGATCTGCGGGGACTAGGGCCTGCCGCGCCCTGGTAGCCACGTCGGGAAGCCACCAGCCACTTCGGGGAAGGGGTGCGTGGTGTTTTCGGTGACTTGTGCTTACCGTACTGGAAGTAGCCGGTGCCGTACCCAGGCCGGTACCTGCTCCCAGGCCGGGGCCTTTCGTATGTGTCGTAGTAGTTGTAATAGGGGTTGTCGTCGGAGTACTTGTACGGGTTGTACGGGTCGTCACCCACCATGCCATCTACGCGGCTAGGGGGCCTCAAGTTACTGAGCGCCTGGCGCTCTGCCGGTGCGGTCCGGTTCCTCGTGCGCAAGGCGCCAGGGTCCCGGGCCCCAGAGGACGAGTAGCCAGCTTGGAACCAGTGGCGGGCTGCGGGCCCGGGGTGGCCAGCGGTAGCTCCCGAGGAGGCAGCAGTCCGCGCCCGAGTCGCAGCCGTGCGGTTGTTGCGGAGCAGCAGGATCGGCGTGTGCTGCTGCGAGGCGGCCGCATTGGCAGCGCCTGGGGCGGTGGCGCCCGGGTCCCGTCGGCGCTGCGGCTGGTACTGCGAGCCCTGGCTCAGCAAACTGAACACCTGCCCATTGTTCTCCCATTGGATCCTCTGGCTCCAGGCACCGGGAGCCGCCGGGGGCTCGCGCGGGGGCTGCTGCTGGCCCGAGGCCGGCGGGGCACAACGCACGAGTGTGCAGAGCTGCAGGGGTCCCAGCAGGAGCGTGGTCCAGGCGAAGTGCATCATTCCCTTCCCCGGATTGCCCCCACTCCGGGAGGACGTAGCTCACAGAAAAGAAAAACGGGGTTCAAGTCACGTGAGGGAGGGAGAAATCTTCAACCTGGGAGGCGGTGGAGTGCGAGTATCTTAGCCCCACCAAGCAGTGCAGAGGGTGGGCTGCAGACCCTTCTCCGGTCACGGCAGCTGCTGGGACGTGGCACCCGCCTCTCTCCTCTTTCCCAGGGCTCTGGAGGCGATGGGGAGCGGCGCGGCAGCCCGGCGAGCCGGCAGTGTCTGGAGTGAAGGAAGGAGGAGAGATTTTAAACTTTCTGGCACGTTTGCAAAGTTACACAAGCCGTTCGGGCCCGGCCACCCCTCCGCTATTTGTTCACGTAATACGATTGGAAACGTGCGAGGGGACAGCTCCTCGCCTCGGCCCCTCCCTCCGCTCCCAGTCCTGCCCTCCTCCCCCCAGACACGTTGCACAGGGAGCGTTAAGGGGAAAGAACAAAAACGGAACACACATCCCGAGACACACCAGGCTTAATCTGGGGCGAACATGCAGGAATTTCAAAAGACTCAGACAAGCGAAGGCAGCCAGGCCATGGGGCGACGCCAAAATATGCATGAAGAAAAATGCTATTAGGTCACCAGCCCCAGAGAGGCGGGAAGTCAGGAGATGGGGAGGGTGCTGGGGACGAGAGTTGGAAGCACAGGCGAAAGATTGTGACTAACTTATCCATAAGGAGTTAACCAGACAAATTTCCCAATGCATACTCCCTCGTTTTTATGGGAAGTGTTCTCAGCAAATAAACCCCAGGATATCAAATTTTGTTTTTTGTGTGTGCAGGTAATATGAGAAATGGGTTACAAATTTGTTTCCTACAGTGAATATTTTAATAACCAAAAGTGAAATTTTGCAGGGAACAAATTCCAGCTAACACTGAAAGCAATGAATAAACCTGTCTCTTTTTTTGAATGCTGGCTGATTTGTACTTTGTGTGGAAGTGAAGAACCGTCTTTCATCTCAGGAGTCCACCACGGTGTTTCATTGAAGGGGGACCAGAGCAAGTCTGCCTAACAGAGCACTCGGAAGACAGCTAGCTTCGAACAAGCATTTCATCTGACTCTGTTTTTCTCTTTCTACATCTAATAATTAGATTTGACTTTGGATTTTAAGAACTTAAGTCACCATTTGTTAAATGTTGAAAAGTCCTATGATGTTTGATTGATTCCAAATTAAACAAAGAGGTTGCTAAAGAAACAGCCTTGGGATTCCGATTTCGGTAAAGAGAAGGGAGGAGGAGTGGCCAGAGCAGCTGGTAGGAGGATGAGGTGGGAGGAAGGTAATGCTGACTGGAAAGAGATGCTTAATGGTCCAGTTATTCACATACCACACAGGGTTTCCACTGTGCTGAAAACATTTCAAAGAAAAATTGCTGCTAAAAAGCCTGATTTAAAACTACAACTCAAAACCGGATCTTAATAACTTTTTTGGTGTTACCATGGAGCTGTTGCCTAGGTATACTTCAATAGTTAGCTATCTCTGTCAGTCTCCGACTGTCCACATTTAATGGCCACGTTTGGGCGGTGTCGTGGACATCTGCTGATTTGACTGCTCCCCATCCATTTTCCACTTTTCCTTGTCAGAACAACCGTATTTTCCTTTGGGAAACATCCCCTACCCGGCTGAGTTGTGGGACTGGCTGAGCATTCATGGGACTTCCCCGACTTCAGGTGGTGGTCCTGAGATCCAAGACTGGCTCATCAAACTGTCTCCCCAGAAGCTGAATCTTGAACAGAAGGACATCAAGAGTCAAAAATGTTGGAGTTCACGCTTTGCACTCCTGAAGAAAGTGTCTATGGGCTCTTGCTACACAGATTCCCCCTGAGCTGAGTTACCATGGTACCTTCCAAACACCTGGTTCCTAAGCTTTTCTTTCCATTTTCCCAATGTGTTTCTTTGTGGCTTAATGGTCAAAGTCAATTTCTGGTGCTTGCCAACTAAAGAACCCCGACTCACACTGAGGGAGCCATGGCTGCTCCTCTCCCCTAATCAGATCACACAATTTTTAGTCCAAGCTGATGGGTTTGGCTCTTTTTGTGTCAAATTAGATTTGCTCTGCCCATGACCACATAGTGTGTTCGGTCACAAAGACCTATCAGTGGAAGCTTGCCAGTGGATTGGCACATCTACTGCTTATAAGATGAAGATAATAATTCAAGTGCAAATCCCACTGATTGCGGGTCAACTGTGTCATTCCTTTCTGTGAAGGTCAGCGACATCGCTAGCTGTCATTTTACAGACTTGATGCTGTGGTTAAAATTGAACTACTCAATTTCTTCAAAGCCACAAAGAGAAGATAGAGTGAAAAGAAGCAGGTGTATATAATTTGAATGGATAGCCCAAATTATAGGAGAGGCAGGAAGGGGTAGAGTATAATTATCTCTCATCTGAAAAAGATTCTGCACGCACCCATCAACAGTGTATTCCCCAGAAGAGAGAGGCCTGTAACTGCTGGTGCTTGACCACATGTGCCTGAGGGAAGACCTCTGCTATGGAGGTCACACTGTCAGAGTGGCCGACCGCAGCAGCTTCTAATGGGAGGGAAGAAAGTTTATGCTGGATCTCAGATAAAATAGCCTTGTTTCCAATCCTGGTGCTTGTACAAAAAAGCTGTGTATCTTTGGACAGCTGAGTTACTTTCCCTGGCTCTTAGTTATCTGTAGGAATCAAGAATTAATCCAAATCTTTTCTAAAGTAGTTCTCCTAGTTTTAAAATCTCTGATTTTTGTGAATGTCCAAGTAACTCCAACTACTTTCAATTCACTCACTATACTGTTTCATTATGACTACTGTTATTTGATTGAGTAACTATTTGGTTGGACTTTAAAACATTGGGTGTATTTTATGTGTGAGCTAGAGTTTGTCAGACAGTCATTTTCCCCTTTTACTTATTTCCCATCAGTGAAATTTAATATACATGTATTTGTTTGAAAATGCTTCTTAAACACATCTATGCTGTGAAGTGTAGAGACCATATGGTGACTGGCACCCAATGAAGGTCCACAGATTAACTCATTCTCAAAACTTAGAGCTGAATGAGCTTCACCAATTTTCTTAATTTGCCCCAACAGACTTAAAAATGTCTTATCAGAGTATAAATAACTAATGAGAACAGTAATGTTGTGCAATATTTATTTTCTTTTAAACATACTACTTTAGAGGAGGAAGCACATTGCCATTTGTGACACATTCTAAAGAGACACTTAGTTCATTTTCTCTCTTCCACTGTCTCTAATTTCTGGCTTCAGACTCAGCCAGCGGAAAACAAACATGTGGCTACCACACTGGGGACAATTGAAAGTGTTTGGGAGCCCTATGGGAGACCGTCTAGACACACATCATGCTCTCTGTTCAATGACAAAACCATTATTCACACTATTGGGGAAACCACAATTGCTTCTACTCAAGACTGAAAGCATAATAAGAATAACTGCAGCTACATCAAGAAATCTTTCACTTTGGTAGTTACTTTTATATAGATAGATAGACTCTAGGCAGTTGCTATTAAGGACATACACTGCAGTGTCTTGCCCATTTTGACCAAAACAGTGACAGTTGTCACAGGGCTGTTTCTGACAGTTCACCGTATGTATATCAGGAGGATATTTCATATAAATGGACATCAGTGTTACACAGAAAGCCCAAACTAAAGAGCAGTGTCACCGAATGACCAGTCCCAGGACACAAATGCCATAGTCAAAGGACTCTGGGTTGAACATAAATTCTTATGTTTGGGGCTCAGGGAGCTCACCCAAATCATGTTCTTTGGTATAGACTAATGCTCATATGTGCTTTGATGCCATGTCGTTCGACAACATCACAGAGAGTAAAATCAAGTCAGTGTGAATGTAGAGGTCTGTGAGGGGGAAATTGAGAAAAGAGGTAGGAATGACATCCACTACCAGGGGGATGAATTGAGGGGTGCACGAGGACATGGGCATACTTTTCAAAGGTAATTCAGAAATGGTCACAGGGTGAAATAAAGAGCCAGACATCTTTGTACTTGGAGGAAAACGAAGGAGAGGAGTAAGCTGGTCTTGAAGTTAACAGTGTGCTGTGTTCCTGTCTCCTCATTCTTGTCTTCTGCCACATCCCACTTCCAGGTACTTGCCCAAATATAAAAAGTAGACAGTTGGTACACACTTGTCTGTGTGTCAGGACTGAACTGGAAAAAAAATCTGTAAACAGACTGGGTAGGAGAATTCCAGAAATAATGAATTTTAAATATATCTTGTTTGGTTACCTATCCCCTTGGGCCACCTAGGGGATGGAAAAGTGCAACTTAACCTAGAGAATGGAAAAGTATTTCATTCTGGTGCCTTTAATGCATATTCATATGTGCTTAAGTAATGTTAGTAGCTACAACAAAATGGTAAAAATGAGAAGAGGTAAAGTTATGATAGGAGAATGGGTCTTTGAAATTCAGTGAATCGGCATTCAAACTAACTTGGTTATATTGACCACAAAAATAAAGGATCAGCCAGTTGGCAGAACTGCCTACAAGTGAAGTCCAAGTGATTTGATTGGGCCTGACAGACTATCCAATGACAATGAGGCAACTGTTCTTCATGTCATGGAGTGTACTAGGTCATTTCTGTTTTTAATTGATAGAATACGGTATGCTCTGGGCCTACATCCTAGCCTATTTGCTACTCCTCAACTCTTCCTGGACTTGGCTTCACTGTCCTGGAATGCTGAAAGCTATTTAATTCAATATAACCTGGGCATGATCCTCTGACATGGGAGGATAGAAATGAGAAGGACATTTTTGCTTAACTAAGGCGTCTTTCTTATCTGCCTGTCACATGCAATAATTGTAGTCTACCAGAGTCATCCCCCTGCTTTAGCTTCACCCAAGATTCATTGCTTTCTTAGGGAGCCCAGGAGGAGCAAAACACCCCCAAATTACTAACATACTAATACAGTTTGTTACATATGTGCAGTTTTTTTTTTCTTCCCTATAGAAATGGTAGTTTTCAGAACATTTGATGGTGTTATATATGCTTGGAATAGAGGCAAAGTGGAAGGAAGATTTTGATGGGACTGTGAAGAAGAAAACTTGTTCATTCCCTAATTGCATTTAAGGTCAGTTTTGAGAATCAGACTTTCTCTTTGTGTTATTATTAGAACACTACTCATTTTATCATCTTACTACCTCTCAGTTGTACAACACCCTAAACAAAGAATCAAGGGATTTTATATAATGGATTTTAAAGCTAGGAGAGTCTTTTAAAGCAGGTCCAATTAGAGATAGTTAGTACATTGTTATAAACATTGGGTTTTTTTTTGGCTCCTACCTATTTTCTTACATTTCGACTATTTCATGGATCTCTTCAGAAGGTGGGAGATAAAAAGGAAAAAGCGGAAGCTCATAGTCTGTGGGGTTTGTGTCTCCTATGGGCCACATAATGGCGCTGGACAGGTTGACCGTTATTCTGGGCTGCTTATAGGAACAAGACAGTGTTGTTTCTCTCATAGTTTACTCTCAATGGCCTATATAAGTTTTTGCAAGTAATATAAGGGCCTATAATACAATGGCATATGGAAAATATTAAATAATGTCTTTGAGTGCAAATATTAAATAAATATCAAGTGAAAATGAATGTATACAACCTCAAAGTGAGTTTTGGCTAAAGAATCCAAGTAACTGAGTTGAATACACAGGACCCTTTCAGACTTGCTAGTTGGATTCCTAGTAGAAGAAGGAAATAATAAGGAAATATGCAATAATAAGAAAAATAAGCAACTAATCAGCCTCTCCAACAGGACAATACCTGTCCTGTCATTAATAACAAGCATCTGTATTTCTTGTCATTGACTGTGTTCCCAGTGCAATGCAAAGTGCTCAGTTTATTACCTCAGTTTGTCCTCACAACAACCCTAAGAGGTAGTTATTAATACTTTCATTTTATGGATAAGAAATAGAAGCTTAGAGAGATTAAGCAATATGCTTAGTTAAAAATTGGCAAAGCTAGATCATGAACCTGGGCCTCTCCTGTTGTAAACACCATGTTAAACTCTTGCCATGTGAAGGAGAAAGAAAGTATTTGTTCCTTTGGTTTTCTTTCTTTGTTTTAATTATTGGAATAATTATTAAAGGAGTGACTCATTAAAGGTAACATGACAAGGAGATTGTTGACAGGCCAATTAAGGGAATAGACTAGCAATGGCTATTTACCTACTGCCCATGGGTAAATGGCTTTGGGATAAGTGTGACATACAAATTAACTGGAAGGTGACAAGTAGTAGAAAAAATGTGGATGATGGAGACAGTCCTTGGGTAACTGCTACTATATACTATTGGGGTTTTCTTGGACAAATTACTCAATTATTCTGAGACTTAAATTTCTCAACCAACAATGAAGATAATAAGACTTATCTTAAAGGTTTGTGAGTATGAAATTTTTGTAAGCATATGGCAGAGAACATAGTTGACATCAGGCACTAAGCAGAAGGTAACTGTTGTTACTTGGACATTAGAATTTAAAACTCAACAAGGACTATTTGTGATAGGCAAGTATGCAGAACAGCATTTTCCATTGTATAGTAATAGAAAAGGGGGAATGTTTTACTTTTTCTTTTTAATCCTCACCTGAGGATATGTTTATCGATTTTAGAGAGAGGGGAGTGGAGAGAGAGACAGAGAGAAAGAAACATCAACTCAGTTGCCTCTCACACACACCCCGATCCCCAGGGACTGAATCCACAACCTGTTGGTGTACAGAGGGCACTGCAATCAACCAAGCTGTCTGGTCAGGGTGACACTTTTTACTTTTTAGATGCCTGTTATGTTACTTTAAGGTAGGGAGATCCTTTGAAAAAATAAATCAACTTTCTTGGGATATAATTTATATAAAATAAGAGGTGCAGCTTTCAAGTGTATGGTGCAACATTTTAACAAATGTATATGCCTTTATAAATGGCACTGCAATCAAGATAAAGAATAATTCCATCTTTCCATAAAGTTCCCATGAACCGACTCCACCACTCCTGCCCAGGAAACCACAGTTGCAATTTTTTTTTTTGTCACATGAATTAGTTTTGTCTGTTCTAGAACTTCAAACAGCAGATAACCATTTGTGTCTCTTCTTTTGCCCAGCATGTCTGTACGATCCATCCATGCTGTTGCTCAATAAGCAGTGCATTTGTTTTTCTTAATAAGTAGTATTTCATGCTACAAACATACTTTTATTTGTTTGTTTTCCAGATTAGGGCTATTGAGCATTTATCTACACATTTTTCCGTGGATGTATTTTTTATTTCTTTTTGGTAAATACTTAGAGGAATAATTGTTGTACACTTAGAAGAGGTAGATGTTTAATTTTATGAAAAACTTTCAAATATTTTTATAAGAACTTGTACTACTTTACATTTATACCAGCCACCTTACAGGGCATTCCCATTGTTCCATATCCTTGCCAACCACTGGGTATGAGGTGGTATCTCACTGTTGTTTAATGTGTATTTCCTTAATGACTAATGATTTGAACTTTCCTTTCATGCACTACACATTTGTGAAATATATATTCCAATCTTTTGCCCAATGTTTACCCAATGTTTAGTATTTTATATTCTTATTGAGGTGTAGGAATTTGCTATACATTCTGGATACAAGATTTATATGAGACATATAAATATTTTCTCTGTGGGCTTACCTTTTTATTTTTTTAATGATAACTTGTGAAGAACAGGAGTTTGTAATTTTGATAAAATCCATTTTATCAACCTGTTTTCCTTTATGGTTAGTGTTTATTGTATCCCTTCTAAGAAATCTTTTTTCTAGCTCAAGTCCACAATATTTCCTTCCATGTTTTCTGCTAAAAGCTCTATAATTTCAGCTGTATGTTTAGGTCTATGGTCCATTTAAAAATACTTTTGGGTATAGGATGATGTAGGAGTTGAGGTTTATTTGTTTCCACATGGATGTCTAGTTGATTTAGCACTATTTGTTGAAAAGAATTTTTTTCCCCAATATGCCCCTCAGCACCTTTGTCAAAAATCAATTTACCTTATATGTGCTGGTCTGTTTCTGCACTTCCTATCCTTTTCCACAGATCTGCTTACTTATGCCAATACCATAGTCTTGATTACTGTAGGTTTATAGTAAGTCTTGAAATCAGGTAATGAAAGTCCCCCAATTTTATAATATTTGCCAAAAATATTTTGACTGTTTTAGGTTCTTTGCATTTTCATATACAATTTAAAAGCAGCCTGTCAATTTCTACCTAAAAAACTGCTGGGATTCTGATTGAGGCTGCATTGAAGCTATATATCAATTGGAAGATAATTTACATTTTAACAACATGAATCTTCCAATCCGTAAACATGGTATATGACTTCACTTATTCAGGTCTTCATTAATTTCTTTCAGCAACATTTTGTAATGTCCACTGCAGAAACATTTCCTCTCTTTGCACATACATGGGCTACTGCACTTCTGTGTAAAGCTGGCCTAACCTGTAACAATGTTCTCAAGGTCTGTCTTCTCAACTGAATTATATTTCCATGAGGATATAAATTTCATCAATAATATATTCATCCATCTGTAGGGATGATGATTTCCTTTATGTATTGTGTGTAGACCAAATACAATATCCATTCTCAATACGTGTTAATAAGTCATAATCATAAAAATACTTTGTCCAGTGCAGCGTAGTTTCAGCAAACATGTATTACACTCCCAGAACTGGTGTGCCAAACGAAAAGTCACTTCAGCTGTCTCAGCATGGGAACTTAAGTATTTACTCATTTGAGAAAGAAATGGGCATAATTTAACCAGAATAGCAGAGTGTCTGCTCCAGAGAGGTCTTGAGCTGAAGCAATTGGAACCTTAATCTCACTAAACTAACAGGGTCTTGGCAGAGGTGAATGGGGAATCTTGCCCAACACTTGACCACACCAAACTGGCTTCAGTCAAGCCCTCACATTTACATGTACCAAAAATCTACATGTTTCTTAATTCGAAAAGGTAAGGCTAACTTAATTGTAAACACAGTAGTTTTATGATAGACTAAGGACTTTCAGAGCTATTCTGTTTAAATTTTTATTTGTAAACTGAATAATTCATTGAACGGGGTAATTATTCCCGTCTTCTTAGGACTGGTTATTTTATGAGCTGCCTTTTATTAAGAATGGTGTTTGGGCAGCTCAACAATGGATTCATGGTGAATTGTGAGAAAGATGAGAAAAAGAAATAATTTAAGATGAACTGGCACTAAACTGTGAAGTTTATGTGGCAGAATGCATGCATGAGCATTGAGACAGGGCTATTAAAAATCCGGTGGCTTGTTCTGGGAAATCACAGAGCCCCTGCTCAGCTGCAACCCAAGTGGTGATATTTTCATATGTGAAGTGCTAGATAATCACTTAGTGATCTTTCAGGCAAACCACAGAGGAAATCTGCAAATTACTATAGCAGACTTTGTTTGTGCTGACACTTATATACACAATGAAATAGGCTTTTCTCTAAGTGTCTCCGTTAAAAGTTTGCTTTTAAAAATTATATATATTCCCTATAATTGACTATAGAAACAAAGAATAAACAGACAAAAGCTATTGTTTTATTTATCAATACACATATACTATGCTATAACTCTGTATTAATCAGTTACATAAACAAGTGATGAGTGAGAACAAATTGACAGTGTCCTCATTTCCCTCTAAGTAAATGCATTATTATCAAATTGATCATTTCTGAAGTAAATAATACATATTCCTGGTGATACTAAGGGACTACTAAGTAAAATATTGCTACTATATACTACAATATACTACATTATACTTAATCGTTTTTAACAAAAAGACATGTCTGTGTTGACAGTCCTCCAACTTCATCTCTGAGAGTCTACGCCGTAACACTTTATAACAGAGAGTGGAGATGTCCGAAATATTCAATTTTTATTTCATGTTGGCTGGAGATTGAGACTGAGCATGATGTTTTAAGAGATTTTTAAAGAAAACTGGCTGTTTTAAGTATGTGCTCTCTATTTTCACATGTTCCTTGGAGGCTTAGTAAAGTTCCTAATTGCCATATGACAATTAGGGTAATTGACTATTGTTTAGTAAATTGGAATCCTGCTGAGTTAGTCTGGCATCCATTTGAGTTACTTGTTAGGGATTGGTTTATGGAATTTTGAGCCTAGTGTATAATAATCACTGTAACTAAACGGTTACCCCATGCTTGAAAGAACTATTAAGAAAATAGTTATAAAGGAGGAAATGGTGCCAGAACAAGTGCCAGTGGTTTTTAGAGTAATCCTAAAAGCCAGTGTTATGTTGGGGAGATGTCATTAGGGGACAGGATGCTCTAAATGTAGAATTAGGTTTATGCAGAATTGTAGATGGATATCTAGAAACTTGGTTTTTAATTCATTCTCAACAGACTCTCAATTTCTTCGATAACTCCTAAAATGAAAGAAGAAGTAGTAGACATATTCTTGTAAGTTGAATGTCTCTACTTCCCTTCCACAAACCTCATGTCCTCAGAACGTGGTTTCCACCGGGAGACTTGAAGTCAAACAGTTTCTGGATTGACTGATACAGGCTACTGGCAACTAGGAATTTGAGAAATTCAAGGGAGATGTCTCACCAGGAACTCAAGAAGTGGAATTTTAGGTGTGGTTAGTGAATGACTTAAATCTGCCTTAGTGGACCTCCTTGGAGACGGAAAATGTTCTCTATAGTTCCAGAGGGCTCAAAGCCACACAACACTTTCCTTTCCATAGTGGACTTCCTCACTGCTTTAGAATGACTGTATGGCAGGATGGAGAGTTACTGGAATTCATTTGTCAAGTTTCTAACTGTAAGGTGGTAAAAAGTCTGCCTTTGCATTCCTGCCGAAAACCACTGAGATGAGTCATCCTCTAGGGGGCAATAGAGTATGATATAGGCTCAGAATTGACTGGATCAAGTTCCTTAGGGAAGGATTGATCACGAAAAACTATTAGAAAATCTTAGAAAACATTAAATAGTCTCCAACTTTATTATAGTTTCCCAAAATCCCCCTAAATTTTTGTGATTAGTAAAGCTAAACAGGCTTAAGTGGACCAAGAGATGAATGTAGGTGCCCAGCATTGCTGATGCAGGAGCCTAAAGCCCAGATCTGGAGAAGACTTGAGGAAGGGATGAGGCCAGGTTGACTCAACTTCTTGAAGGCCGATGCTTTTATTTTATTTTTTTAAATATATTTCATTGATTATGCTATTACAGTTGTCCCAT